>VURO01024883.1:4503-34910 GCA_015108175.1 Pelvicachromis taeniatus
ACTCACTAACCGCAGTGTTAATTACAACTGTTCAACTGCTTGTTAATGCAAATCTCTGATCGGCCAATCACATTGCAGTAACTCCCTTGCATTTAGGCAAGTAGACATGATCAAGGTGACCTGCTGAAGTTCAAAGTGAGCATGAGGCTGGGGAGGAAAAGTGATTAAAGTGACTTTGCATGTGGCATGGTTGTTGGTGCCAGATGGATTGGGTTGTGTATTTCAGAAAGTGCTGATCTATTGGGATTTTCCCCACACAAGCGTTCTAGGGTTTACAGAGAATGGTCCAAAAATATCCAGTGAGTGGCGTTTTCGGAGTTAAAATGCCATGCTGATGCCAGAGGTGAGAGGAGAATAGCCAGACTGCTCAGAGCTGATAGGAAGGCAACAGTGGCTTAAATAACCACTCATCACAACCGAGGTATGTACAAGAGCTGTGAATTCACAACACACTGAACCTTGAAGCACATGGGCTACATCAGCAGAAGACCACACTGAGTACTATTACTATTAACTAAGAACAGGAAACTGAGGCTACAATTAGCACAGACAAATTGGACAACAGATACTGGTAGTGTCAGAATAAAGCCTTGGTGCCTTCTAATGAATACTAGCCATAATACAAGCCATGCCCCAAAGCTCAAATACATTTAAACTTGAACATAAAAATTAGCTTACCCCACAGTTAACAGCTCTTCATCCAGCAGAGCACTTTGGCAATGTATTGAAACAGGAGTTTCAATTCAAGTTAATTCAGCTGTATTTATATAGTGCTGAATCACACCAGTCACTTCAAGGCACTTCATATTGTAATGTAAAGATGCTAATCTTGAAATTAGATGACCCACTATGAGCAAGTTCAGTGGGAAGGAAAAACTCCCTTTTAACAGGAAGAAAACTCCGACAGGACGATGCTCAGGAAGGTTCAGCCATCTGCCACAACTGAATGGAGGTAAGGGGAGGGAGACAGGACAAAGGGCACAATGTGGAGGAGAGCCGGAGATGAATACTATCTAATGATTAAATGCAGAGTGGTGTGGAAACACGTACATGTCCAGCTGACAAATCTAGAGAAACTATATGATGCTATCATGTCAATGTGGATTAAAACCTCAAAACAATGTTTCCAGCACATTCTTGAATCTACGTACATTAAGAGTTTAGTTAGTTCTGAAGTCAAAATAGGCTCCAACCCGGTACTAATGAAGTCGCCGGTGAGTGTATGTCTCAGCAGAAAAGGATCATGAATTATTTGGCAGCATTCAGGGTGCTCTCTGCCTTTTCAAGTTATTATTTTACTATTCGTACAAGTCAAGTGACTGCCAATGAAGCACAAGCACCATGCACACGGGAATGTGTAGATCCCAGCTTTGGCATTATATGTACAATATATGTGAGGTACAGGGTGAGGATTAAAATGGGAGAGATCACTCACACCATTCCTCCTCTTTCAATCAATAACCTAGTGATTCTAATAGACATTGATTGCATCTGAATCCCAGATCCCAAGTCGCAAATGTGATTATAAAATGGCCAGTCCTGACACTTTATTGAAAACAATGAGGCTGGAAGGAGAAACAGGAGGAGGGAGGGAATAGGAGTGACTGGTTGGGAAGGATGGATTAATCTTCTGCTTGTCAGCTTGCTAAAGCATTCCTCTTCATCTACTTCTTTTTTTGTGTGTTTGTGTGCGCGTATGTGTTTATGTACAAGGACATATGAATATTCCTGGTGAGAATGTGCGCACAGTGGAGTGCTGAACTGTTAAAAAAGCACTGGTGTTGAATATACCACAGCAGCATAGCTGTACTGTAAACCTTATCCCATCTCATTGCAAAGTTGTAATGGACCAGTCAGTCTCTCTGACTCTAATCTCTAAAAACAGATATCTGCATAGGAATATGATTTTGCTTTTTTTTTGGAAAAAAGTATTGGGGATTACTCTGCTTTACATTTGTGTTACAAACAGTACTGATTGCATTCAGGTACAAAGTCCATGCAAGAGCAAAAGAGCGACACATTAGTACCACAGACAAAAGGCGGAGAGAGCCACTTTGATGTTACCCGTTGATCTGCGTACTGTGTTTACTGACGAGTTTAAAATCAGTAAATCAAAAACAGTTCTTAAGTACTATCAGTTCCCAAATTAAAATATCTGTCAGTCATTTTGAAAGAGGTCGTTTTTTTCTATGTAATCAGTTCCATTTTAATTTCACAGTAGGGTAAGTGGGAGGCGGATTGATGGTTGCTCTGCGTTGACAACGTACAGTGGAGAACAAAATGCTGCAATCTGCAAAATAAATCAAATTTATCCCCTTTGAGCACCGTGGCAGATGTTTACTCTTCATATACACTCAGAATTTGAGATATGGCTAAACACTATGTATATGCATTTACGCTTCTTCAGAACCTCCTCCCCCATTACGTGTAACGGCTCTCCGTTGTCAGTTGTTGTTTTGTTCCATTGGATACCAAGGACTTCTACATGTGCTTGTCTCCTGTCTGTGTAGGTGTATTAAATATGTGCCTGCATTTTTCTTTTTGCGTCTCCAGAAGATGCCAGTGGGTAAAATGCTGCGTGGTTGTTTTGTGTTTTTCATGGTTTTGTAGCTTTTTTTGGTCAATTATTTACAGAATTCCATTTGCAATGAAAATTAATGAAGATCTTTTCTAACCCCTTATTTGTGACACAGCATGAAACTGAAATATCAGTGAAATATTAGTTCTACCTTTTACAGATGCACCTCTTCTCCATCTGCAATTAAACCTGCAGACGGAGATGCATCTCTTCTCGACCTCTGAGTGTAATTGCTTAAAATTCAAGTTATTACTTCTTTTGAACTGTTTGATTTCAAAGGAATGGTTTGATAGGGAAGGCTCAGCTTTTATGTCCTAGCATACTCATTTGCTTTAACACTATTCACCAAAGGCTTACAAACTGTTTGAGTTTGTTCATACTGAAATCTCATTGTGGAATGATCAGAGTGGATTTTTCCCCTCTGACTTTAATATAGACACAGAGGCTTGCACATATACTGTACAATATACTGTTTGTGTACCTGGTACTTTTCCTTGCAGTTATTTATTTATTTTATCCCAGAAACATCACAGCAACACTGAGTGGGATTATAAAGTAATACTACAACTACAGTACAAAAGATTCAATGAAGGTTTATCAGAAGCAGGATAAATCCATCGTGAATGCATTAAAGGGGATTTCTTCAGTGACTGTCACTGCATGTTCAAACAACAAACGCTGCATCTTAAGTATTAATTGAAAGTTTTTAATAACGATGATCTCCTTTTTATTGTTTGACACACAAGTTTGGGTGTGTTTTTTTTTACTATGGCTTATCATTCAGGTTTTGTAAATCAAATGAGCTGTTTTTTTTTGTTGTTTTTTTTTAAATAAATGCTTTTTCTGGTCTAATTTGAATTTCTTTGAATGGCCACTTGAGGCTAGCTCCAAAAACAATCCAGTCCTTGTCTTTCATTTGTTGTATGTGTTATGTTAAGAGTGTGGCCCATTTGACTGGATGCTGAAAGTGGCTGTGGCCACTGGCAGGCTGGTATTACACCTTACTTTGATTCACATGACTGAACTGGACCTCTCATTCAATTTTATGGTGCTTGGGGAATGTTTGGGGCATTTTTCATGGAGCTATGATGCAAATAATCTAGCCTCTTCCAAGGTGTAGCCCACACAAGCAGTCAGTAGATCAGTTTTTATCAAAAAAATTCTAGTATACTACGTATCACTAATTGGCAGTTATTAATGTGTGTGCAATGCAGCCATAAAGTTTTTTAATCTTGCAGCTTGCTATGCATGCTTGCTAATATTAGCTGATAATAGCACAAGGACTTTTGTTTAGCATTAAAGCTTTAAAGCAGGAGTTAAAAACCGATGAGTGACCTCATGATGATTATGTCCAATTTCATATTCAGTCAGTGGTTTTATCTGCGATGCATTTTTGTGTTCTTGTTATACAGTGGCAACAAAATATGTTTTTTTTTTTAAACTTCATATGCATGTAGCTTTGTTTTAAAATACATCGAATCCAGTGACCGTTCGCAGTTATAGTTCATTTTGCTTTTAAAACTTCCAGTGGAGAATGAATTAGATATGCTCTGTCACTCAGTGCTTATATACAGCACTTTCTAGCAGACTGAAATTACACTGTGTGTTTATAGCATGAATTCACGCATGCATAATCATGCCATTAACAGCTCTCCCTCTCTGACAATGATCAATTCAAAATGTAAATCCGCTCCCTCTGTGTCTAATCAATTAACAGTAAAAATAACGATTGTGGGTAATTTAATGTTTTCCCGTCCTATACTCCCTCCTCATCTCATTACTGGTGCTCATCATGTATCATCATCTAAGGACTGAATACAGATTAAATTCTAAGACGTATGGTAATATAATAAAATGCATTAAACTGTATTTAGAGCAGGCGTAAAACACAGGATACCGCTGAGTTCTGGATGTTTAGATTTTTTTTATATCACATGGTGGAGGAACAGGGAGTCCTACAGCAGATGGCTTTCATAGAGCTCCGATTGCAACATCATCAAGTCAATCTGGGATTACATCAAGAGACAAAAGCATTTGAGACAGAAGAACGTCAAGCACTGAAAGACGCTGCACAACAAGTATACACGTGTGCGTACCGGAATTTGTGCTGTTTAGACGGTAAATTGTGTTCACACCAAACATGTATTCTATTAAGAGTTCACCTGTATCATCATTAGTGCATTCATAAAAAGCATCTTCAACCCACTTTCAGTGGTATCTTTAGGCACACAAAGATCAGTGAATAAACATTTACTGGAGGCCTCATGATGGAGGAGTTGTAGGAAAGGTCGGTGACTCATTCGATTTCTCCACCCATGTGTTTAAAGAAGCAAAGCTGCGTGCCTCCTCTGTGATGTGTTTATGCTGTCATTTCCTTATGAAACATTCCCATCTTTGAATATTTAACATGATGTACTCAGACACATGTCAGAATGATTTTAAGTGACGCGTTTGTGTGCGGCGACTGTAGTTTGCACATAAGGCCATGTCTGCTTTTTAAGGTGATTTTGCTGCAGGTTACAAGACGCAAAATAAATTTATTTCACGCATGAAAACATCCTTGTAAATATAAACATCTCAAGAAAAGAATATGTGGACCTAGAAAAATAAAAGTGAGTGCATTTAAGAGAGAAACTGTAAGGAATAATAGTAATGGTGTGCAATGTGGAATAGTGCCAGCTGATACTGCGTTGAAAGCTTCTGGTCAAGCTGGTGAAAGGCACTGTCGATAGATTATAGCCACAGACCACAGCAATGGATTCCCAGAACTGCTGCTGTGTTTGTGCGAGTGTGTGTGCAACAAAAACCAGAGGAAAGATGCTTTAAACACAAGTTCTCACTCAAACTGAGTAGTCTCTGGGTTCTTTTTAAACTTTGCTTTCCATGTGAAAAAGACACAAACACTGTTATCACTTTGTTGGCTGAAAAAGGACTTAAGGGCATGACACATCAAACCAATAGCAGCCTGTTTGGCACCAATGGGGGGGGGGGGTCTTTTTGCCCCTGTGGCTGACCATTGCCTTTAGTGGTGTGTTCAGCACTGATACATTTAGTTAGGCGTCATCATATTGAATCTGCAGGAGAGGCAGATTCTGAAGGGGATGCAAGAGATGCAAAACGCCCCTTGTTGACAATAAAATGTCAAAGCTGTCTCCAAAACACAACACAAAGAGGTATGTGGACAGGTGGACTTTGCATTTTGGCCAAATGGGAATGAAAATGGAAATGGTAATGGATTTCTTTAGTGCTTTTCTTGTCTTACTGACTGCTCAAAGCACATTAGAGTTAAAGCCACATTTAGCCATACATTCATATAGCACTTAATTCTATATACTTTAAGCACTTTACCTGCCTGACATCCATTTAACCTAATATGCATATCTTCAGCTCAACTAGAGCAGCTGTTTAAATAAATTGTACAAAAGTTTTAGCTAGCTGCTCTATTCATTCAGCTGAAACGGTTTGCACCTTTCATTGTAGCTCATTCTGTTCCATGGTTTTTATAAAACTTGTATACAGTAGTTTTGCTGGTGAGTTTCTATGTTTTGCAAGCTGTTTGCTACTTGTAAGGTTTTTGACATCTGCATATGAATATGCAGAATCTGCGCAGAACAAAAAAAGATATTTGTACTGGAAACTTTCTAGTATCTGTTTGCATTCTGTTTTATAGACCGAGTAGTATTGACCGATCAAGAACAAATGTAGCCATAATCTAATGTCTAACTATTTTAATACATTTTTGTTGTTGCTCAACAAAATAATTTAAATGCCCATCCAAAAATGACCATGCAGGAACATCCTTGACCATGCGCCTCTTAAAGTATGTATTTTGACCAATAAAAACATAAGACTGCTTAAAATTACAGTAATTGTATTTGGACGACAAACTTGGATTTAAAGATTAGTCATTTCTTCTCACAGCTGCAGAATATACGTTCATAAAAATATGGACAATTTATTTTCCACCAATGACAATTTAAGCTATATTATTTAAACAGGTTTTCAATTAACTTACTGTTGTGTGCATTTTTGTAAGGTACGTATGTTGCAGAAAGAAAGAAATGGAGATGATACAAAAAAGGAAGGAAAAATGATATTAGATGTTATGAGCAACAGTATCACCAAACAGTCACATCTGTAATGGACAAATCAGCAAAATCTAAGATCATATTATATTAATTTTTATGTCAAACGTCTCAGTTTTATACTCCCTATAATACTTGTGCAAGGTACAATTAGGTACAGTTGCAGGGGTAAAACTAGTATGGATATAAAGGCATACTAAAGAGTGATGTTAACAGAAAAACTGCGAGCCACACTTTATTTTATCACTGTTTTTTTGTTGCTGTGGCACTTTGCATGCATATAATGTGCCCCTGGTTTCCATCCGCCTGACCATCTGCAGTGCACATCCCAGCGGAAGAGTTTAATTCTGGGGGGACAAAAAGAAGCACGGTCAGGGTGGCTTTGTCTGGATCTCCATGGACATGAGCTTGACTCTCCGGAGAAATCGCTGGCATAACATTGATTCACCTGGCCCTGGAGTGTGCACAGACTCACACACACATATGCAAACAGCTATATGGACAGACAGACAGGCAGCTGCTAGCTTGATGGGGAGGCTGAAGGTACATGGATGAATAAACACACACGTACACACACACAAACGACATGATGGAGTAAAAACTGAAACAAACTAGTGCACACCACATTTACACCAAAAGCAGAAAGTCATCAATATGCAAACTAACTAATTATAAGACTGAGTGACATATTCAACACACGCGTCCGTCCACACCCACGCACTGGCTCATGCACATGCACTCACACACACAGAAATGTCAGCTTCAATATAATTTACTATCCAGTAACTCTTGATACAGACAGAAAATTGAAAACCTATTTACAATCCAAATCAGCGGGATATCAGTGTCATTCATTGCGTCCATAAGACACATAAAACTTCATTAGGTCAGAGACGCACTAATAGATTTCCTACAAAATTGAGATATCATGGATGAGGCTGACACATCCACTGCTTCAGTGTGATTTAAACCAGGACCAAAAAAGGGGCTTTGAGAAAGTGAAGGGAATGGGGCAGACACTTTTATGAAGACGGACACAGTAAATCTGGCAATGCCACTGGCAGCTCATAAATAACATCATCTCTGGAATTGAAATGACTTGTAAATTGACCATAAAGCACATATATACACACTTTAGAATATGTGTGATTTAGCAGGCTGAAGTATTCTGGGATACGCTGTAGCAGAAGAGTGATGAATGTCTATTTTGTTGGTGATACAGTTCATATGAATGTGTGTGTATGTGTATGGTATTTTTAAAGGGGAAAGGGGGAAGACTCTCGGGAACAGTATACTACTAAAGGGTGATCCCTGTATCCCCACAGGCTTAAGAAAAACCTTGTACAGCTGTGTTTAAAGGGGTTCACTGAGTTAATTCAAGAGACACTGGGACGCATTACTGGCCTATGCTTAGACACACACATACACACACAAACAGAGTTTCCAGCAAGATGAGGAGAGCTGCTGAAATAACACTGTGCCAGCTGGCAATGGGATCCACACAAATGCGCAGACACACACACACAGACATGCGCGCACACCTCCCTACAACCCACTTGACTGCATTAAAAAGGAGGCTTCATCAAAGCCATTCATGTTGCCTCCATAAGTCATCATCTCATTTGCAAGACAAATGGCAAATTCAGATTGGTCAGTGCATTTTAATGAAAAGCCAAATACAGAGATGGATCCTCTTCTTCTCCTTTGCCCTCATGAATGAAGGCTTTTAAACTGCAGTAACACATTTCATAAACTTTTGATATACCAATATTCAAATTCATGGTTTAATACTACCAAGCAGGGATCTTTACAATATGTCCATATATTCTAATTTAGTGTTTCCCATCGTTATGGGATCAAAACCCTGTAGCACAGGTTTAGAAGATACCAGAGTCAGAAATATTATACATAGATTAAACACGGCATATAGGTTTCATGCGCTGTTAGAAGTAAAACCTGGTATACATTTTTTTTTTTTTAATATCAGAAGTAACTACACTCACTGGCCTCATTGTTAAGTACACCTGTTCCAATGCACACGGTGCATGAGGGCAGAGATAGCTCAGTAGGTGGAGTGTTTGCCCGATAATCGGAAGAGCAGGGGTTCAAATCCACCGAAAGTCTCTACACACTGCTTTCTGGGCATTGGAGTGGTGGCTGCCCACTGCTTTACTGAGTGAATTGGTTAAATGCAGAGGACTAGTCCCCTACGGGATTACTAAAGTATACATTACATAGTGTGTGGGGTTCTTTTTCCTGGTGCACCTTAGACCCACCACAATCTACATGAATATTGCACACCACTTTATGTGACATCTTCTCGTGACTGTTTCCAGCAGGATAATACACCATGTCACAAAGCTCAAACCTGTTTCTTGAACATGACATGACCTTCCTGTATGAAAGTGCCCTCCAAAGTCACCAGATCTCAGTCCAATAGGGAACCTTTGGGATGTGATGGAACAGGAGACTCACATCTTGGATGTGCAGCTGACAAATCTGTAGCAATTGTGTCATGCAATTATGCCAATATGGACCAAAATCTGACAGGAATGTTTCCAGCACGTTGTGCCATGAAGAGTTCTGGATCCAGCCCAGTACTACAAAGGTGTAATGAAGTGGCTGGTGAGTGTATCTTAACCAGTGTTTAATCTCAGTTTTTAAGATGAAAATGTAATGTTTGAAAAATTAAATAAATAAAAACTTAGGAAATGGGTAAACTTAAATTGCTGGGAAAGACCGTTAATTATCTTTGATAGCTCCAAAGCAACTACTCACGGTCTTTGAAGTTGTTGTCCTTTTATCAACAGCTACTGTACTAAGCTTGCTTATACAACCTTGAATTTCTAACTGGCTTTAAATGAAGAGCAAAAACGATAAAGCAACATTGCTCAAAGCAAACAAATATTGTTTGGGCCATAATCTCAAGGCAACCATTAAATGTAAACTTATTTTTCTCATTTAGCTCTGAGCTAGCTACAGTCTCATAAGCAGATGCACAAAAATCACCAGCACCAGTTTGCTTTCAGGGAAAACTGTAGATATTAAAATATTTTACTTTACGCACGCATGGCATTCATGTAAAGACACATTGTATATTAAAGCTGTCAAGACAAATGTGTCCTTGGGTTTAATTAATATGTGTATGGACATGCAGAACACAGAAATGATTGCACTCCTATGATAAAAAAAAAAAAAATACAACCCTATTATCATTTGATCCCAGCATGTTTGATCTGAACACAGACCATTGCCCTTTTCATTAATTTCAGAAGGTCACACGATCATGACCCTTTCACAGAATGACTATTGTCACTGTAGATTGCAGCACTATTGATTTGCTGCGCTTTGAAAGTTATCTGATTATTGAGCTCCACAGACTGTTGATTTAGCTCCGCTTGTACTGAATAATTAAATGTGGCCAATAGGTATGTCAGTATCTATGCTTTTCATCCTCTAAATGACCTCAAAATGTGACATGAAGACACATTTTCAAATCAAATCAGCTCCTTTTCAAAGAGATTTTTTTGTAAACCATCACCACCCAACAAAACAAAGACATTGTTGGTTTTATTGCTTAAATTGATTCACAACTGGTAACTTTTCCTCTGCTGTATTGCTGAATTCTTGAATCTAAAAATCACATTTGTTCACAATCCCATCTGTTTAATAAACCATTTCCCCCCTTTTTGTATTCATTTTTTAAGATTTCAAGAAATTGTAACCTGTTAAATAGCAGGTTACAAAACCATAGTTTTGTGCTTTATAGAACTTATAAAGCACAAAACTATGATGCATCTGGCCACAGACTCTGATAACTGTATTTAAACTCTTGGAAAAAGTCAAAAAGACTTTGAAACTAATCGATGTCAGACTTAATTGCATTGAATGTGTTAAACCTTATATTCCATCCGATGCAATACTGAAGCCTTTAATTTTCTGCCTGTTATTTAGTTCGGTTATTGCTCCATACAAGATTGCATGCAATTTTCTACTCATCCACTTACCTGCACCACCGAATTTACCGACTACACCTGTCATTGACAGTTTAAAACTATTAATTGGCTCAGCTGTGTGTCTCTACCTTGTTTGCCATAAAGGCTGGGGCAGTGTTTCTGTCAATATACGCAAATACAACTGATTACTGTGGGAGCATTTAAAATCAGATAAACCGGTTTTAACTTTCAAAGCTTTACTCTGGCATTATGCTTTCAGTTTCCTCATGAAGGATGTGGCACTGCTAGTCGAAAATCACCAGTGAATATGGGCTGTCTGTTAATGGGGAAGAGAGCCCCAGCAACACAAGCTCCAGGAGGGGTGGCACACCGGGCACAGGTGTTGCCAGTGTTGCTGATTGCCATCAGTCACCCCTCCTCCACCAGCAGCACCAGCAGGAGAAGCAGCTACACACAGAGCAAAGATTGTCCCAATATGCACATTTTTCTTTCTTCCGCAGTAAGGCAGAAGTTTGGGTGAGAGTAAAGACCAAGACTGTATGAAGCAGTTATTACTAATCCTGCATGACTGTTTAAATTGTTCGAGTTGCTCAGACTAGCATGTTTAGTGTCGTGTTTCTGTTTCCGCTCGCTTAATTTACAGGCAGGAATAATGAAGTTATTGGGTAGTAGAAAAATTACGCAATATAATGCAGTTTTCTGGGATGTTTGTGTTACATTTGTGCCACGTTAATGTTCTGGTACAACTTTTTTTTTTTTTTAACGATTAAAAGCGTCACCGCAAACAACAGTCACATATGGCCACAGAGCGCTGCAGAGTCGCTGAAGCACTTGTGTTTGTCACTGTAAGCGGTTGTAAAGTTTCTTTGGCCTGTAGGTGGGGCTCTGATGCAGTGTTTCAAAGTGAGGGACCTCTCTTGGAAGTGAGTGCACGGAGGCAGGGAGGGAGATGAGGAAAAGAGGGAGCGGATGCTGCAGCAGGCGCCAAACCGCTCCATAAGACCCCTAAACGCACACCACAGGAGTAGACATTAAACAAGGATGCTTGCCATAGAAACGAATTTTTACTCTCCACACGTTCTTTTCCATAGCTAGCGCTTGTCTTCATTACGAGTTTTTGCCAGATCAAATCAATACTAATATTTAAGACCAACGGGGAACACTTTAAAAGTTGACATTGAACTGGAAATATTAATTGAAAGAAGCCTGAGCAGGTCCCCAGTGTGCAAAATTCAGTCGATGATGATGATGATGGATTTCTTGTGAATTGTCTCTATATGAACATAAGGAAGCTATTTTGTGGGGGGGGGAAATGCATTATTCCAGCAACCACTGCTTATTTCTTTAAAGACCTGATTACATAATTGGGCTTTTCGAATATTAATGGCTTAAACGGGGGGGGAACTCCTGAGGCAAGTTAAAAGATCATCAATGAACAAAAAATGCTGATTCTAATCCCCCACAACTATGCAGGATTCGTAATTATGTTGCTGTGTTGCCTAATCTTTATCTTTAAATGATCCTGAGATTAGGTATTCAAATCCGATGATCTGATCATTTCACCCCGGCATTGTAGCGTATTTGTGTTAAATTCCCCTTTTGGCATTGCCAAATCCCATTCTCAACGGGATGAATGCATTACATAAACCGTCTGCTGGCTGCGGGACCCATACCTAAACCTCTATTTTAACAAGGCACGGGCTCCATTTAATCCTACATCCTATAACATTTATTTTATTTTCTTGGAAAATATACCTTTCAAATGGCTCTCTTAAGATTGGAAATGTACTTTTTTCCCCTTCTTGTTTAGAGATGCTGACGCCTACAAAGCAACTACACAAGACCCCATATGGGGAGTTGTCTCACTTCCTATAGTCTCATATTGACGATCGTGAAAATTTGTGCTTTTATTTGTAGGCTTTGCGTACTCTGTGTTATTAATATAGACCTAGTTGCCAATGTCTTAAAATGTAAAGCAAACACTCCCCCCTTCGCCTCCAATCTGAGAGGTTACTGCAGGCAAGTCTTGAACCTTGGCGAAAACAGTTGTCTTTTACAGCGGGCGAAGCTCCGTGCACTAAGTCCCTCCCGGCTTGGAGGTTCGCTGTGAAGCTGCAAACTCCGAGCCAGCAGCCTACTTCTCCCTCTCTCTCTGTCTTTCTTTCTTTCTCTCTCTCTCTCCCTCCCGCTCCCTCTCTCTCTCTCTCGCACTCCGCTGCAGCACCCTTAGCACCTCAGTTGAGCAGGAGCACCGCACTGAGTCACATCTATATACACACACACACGTTCTCTGCACGCACATACACGCACACATACGCGCACACAAGCACAGCCTCCTGCGGTATCCCATACGGCGCAGCGGCTTTTCCAACGGCATACCAAGTGCGTCCTCGCCGGGAGATGGGAGGTGCGGCTCCCGGGTCTCAGAGCACTCTAAGAGGCTTAGTAGAGTCCTGCTGATCGGGGATGCTGCTGGAAGTCCGCTGCTGTTTCTTTCTCCCGTGCAGGAATCGCCTTCTAACTACACCTTTACCGGGGATTTAAAGTGGACAAGCCGTGTGATCAGGATATAACATTACTCTCAGCGTTTCGTTTTTTTGTGAGGGGAAGGGGGGAAGAGTAGAAGGAGTTGGGATTGCTCTGGACGTGCCTCTTATCCGCAGTGTCGATGCGGCTGCGGCTGTGAATGATATCTGCATAGATTACAGGTAAGGAAGGAGGCTTGTCACTCCGTTAGTTCCCACAACCGGAACTAATATTTGCAGGCTGTGGTGGGCATCATAGCCGGGTTTGGGGTTTGAGGTTCCCCACTGCACCAGCCAGGTGACGAGAGGCGTGTTGCACCTGTTCTAGCTGCGCCATGCCCGCTCTGCGCACTCCAGTGATCGGCCGGATTTTGTTTTTCAAATCCCATTCATTTGGATCGTCTCATTATTGCCCCGAGGAAGAATTGTAGGGAAAAAATTCAGCAATTTCTTTTAACTTGGGACCTCACGTTGACCGAGTTTCCTCCGTTTTCATTGGTTATTCGTATCCTTCATCCCATGTGAGCCACGGGGAGGTGCGAGCCCAAATTGTGCTCTTTGCTCTTGCAGCGGTAAATCTGACGGTTCAAAACTATATAATTTTCGGGGATTCCGCCTCGGTTTTAGGCAGTGTCTTCGGAGGACGAAGCAATGCGTAGGACTGGTATGTAGTGGCGCTCAGACTCCTGGACCAAAATTAGGATATCGGAGGTGGCTGAGTTTTACGAAATGCAAAGATAGAAATGGAAAACTACCCGATGTTTTACCACGGTATTTATTCATTTCTGTGGCCTTAACAGAAAGTTAACGTCTTTCGCAAAAAATTGAGTCATAGTTCTTTCAAAAAGTGATTTAATCCGTGCAGTATTGGAATATTTCCTAATATTTTAGGTTTCCACGCAGGGCTGAGTGTATCCAGCCTGACACTGTTCAAGCACGCCGCTAAAGAACTTTTCTAAACACTTTCACTGTGGTACAATACAGTATATGCATGCATATCACAATGTTTAGTTATTTTGTTCTTTTAATTGCTCTTTGCTGATATTTTTGTTTTAAGAAAAATCAACAAGGAGCTTGTCAGCTATCTCAGCCTGCAGGAAAGCCCACGTTAATGTGCCTCCTCAAACTGAACAGTGGGGCATTTCTCCCCGTGCGCGTCCACGGTCGTAGGGTCAGGGAAGCCTGAAGTCTTTTGAACTTGACCGATGTTGATAGAGCTCCACGGGATGTACTTCACTTTCGTTTGAGAGGAAAAACCTGACTCTACGGCATTTGGTCTCTCTGGTAGCAGGCTACTCAGTTTAATGTAACTTTCTCTTAAGGCTTGGATTTCATGTTAGCGCTTTCATTTTCATGTCGGAGCACACTACGGGTATGATTTAGGGCTAAACTTAAAAAAAAAAAGGATTAAGGGATCATTTCATTTACTTTGATGTCGTAACAAAAGAAGACACGAAAGGCGCATTTATGACACGGTTGTCTTTGCCACTGGCACTTTTATTCGCTTAAATGATATTCAAGCCTTTTTATGTTGAGTAGCTTATAAACCCAACTGTGGCTGTCTGGAGTGCTGACTGACCTGCCCAGAGAAGTGAAGATAAACAGTAATCTACAAGGATAGATTTTTCTCATGCTTCCACATTTGGTACGTCACATGTAACAAAGTCAGTGATAGAGTATGTAGTTCTGATAACAGCTGCTTGTGGCACTTTGCTGTCAGCACATTGGACTTTGACTGTACACAAGGTAAATCATCCCCTTTGGCTCAGTCTTGTTGTGGGTCATTTGAAGCAATTTCTAGAGATTTAAGCAAATTGTGCAAAGTCTGCCCCGTGGTATGATGCAGCTCTTCAGCCTCCTCCATCCATCTCCTCCTCCATTGCTTCCTCCTTCCTCCCACCCTCTCTTGCATCTCGTGCACAGAAAGTAGCTTCTGCAGCCAACCAAAAATGCAGATTCGTAGTACAGCATCCACAGTGAGCACTCTGAGCACCTCTACTGGTTTCCCCCTCCCTTTATCCACCTGCACTCCACACTCAATGCATCAATTCAGTGTTGCCCTTCAAGTCCCTACTTGATATTACCCTAATGTTAGGGAGTGCGCCAGCGCTATTACACAAATATCTCTCAAAATTGTACTTCCAGTTGTGTTTTTGATGAGCTCACCAAAAGTCTCACCTGCTTGTTCAGTGCAAGAGCATGGCTGAAGGGACAAGGCTATGTGCTTTACAATCCATGAGGGGCAGTGTGGCTCATAGGATTAAGTGGATTGATTGAGCCCAATGTTCGTGGCTGACGCTGGCATTAATTTCGATTTTGTTTCAGTTCCTACAGTGAATTATGTCTTATTGCAAGTTGAATAAGTGACTGTGAAATAGTTGTTATACACAATGTTTCATGACATTTGCTTAGATGTGCTGTGGGTTTGGAAGGTAGTGAAGGGGAACGTGGTTGAATTTTGTGCATTTTGAAAAGAGGGTGACATTGGCATCAGAGTTCACCCGGTTCTTTAATTACTAATTAAAATTAAGATAAAGATCACAAACATATGACTCTTTACTGATTAGTTGTCCACTGACTGGTGTTTAACTATCTGTGGTGGTGGTGAGGTAATGAACAGCAACATGCATACAGGGCAAAATGCATTCAGCCTATTCTTCTGCGCTTTGTGATTTAGGCTGACAGACAGCCTTCTGTGTTTTGTTTCCCCAAAACATGCATTCAGGACATGCACATCTATCTTGTTTCTGAATGTTCCCATTTTTTACTCAAATTGTCTGTGCACTCAGCTGCTGTCAAGGTCTTAAGGCAAAAAAATATTTGATCCCTGAGCAATTTGAGAGTCATCTGTGTTCAGTCTCCTTGCCCTTCAGCCAAATTCCAGCTCAGTCCTAAATTCTTAGCTCTCAGAGCACTTGGCAGTACTCATTCTCATTCCTTCCCTTCCCGTCTGTTTCTCTCTCTCTCTACGTGCTGTCCATCATGTCCTGCCTATAGGAATTGGAGCAGCAGCCTTTATCTGCCTGTAAGCACCTCATATTGACACACAACCCCCTGTCTGTTGGCCAGTGTTACGACTAGAGGGCCGGGGTTTGGACCTGGAGAGCACGGCCTTGTCAATATTATGGCTTACTAATGGATAAACTCTCACTCCAACCTTGGCAGTAAAAGATGCTTGTTGCATTTTGATAGTGGTCCGCTTGGAAGAATATGCTCCATAGAAAATCTTTGCAATGTGTTCATATCAAGGGGGGGGGGGAATTGTGAATGAATATGAGTGGGAACTCTTAGTAAGATTTGCCATAGCGATATAAATGCCTGGTAGCAGTGTAGGCAAGACCCAGCGGAAGTGTGTTTGTGTGTCTCTGTGTGGGTGTGAATGATGCATCTGTGACTGGCTGGCGAGGTCCTATATGAATACTCGGGTCACAGAGACGTATCGTCATGTCAGACTGAATGATGTGTCTGTGGATTGGACCTGAATGGAGCTCTCTGTTTGTTCTCGTTCTTTTTCTGTTGCTCTCTTTCTCACTCCATGTCTCTCTCTCTCTCTCTTTCCGTCGCACTCACTCACTCATACACACTTACAACCCTGTGGGCTGCGACAGGACTACCAGACACAGGCTTGTGTCCAATTAGACTCCCTCCTCTCTCATGCCACCAAACACCACCGAGGAGATTGCAAATTGTATTTCCGTGTAACCAACTGTTCTCCCCACTATAATCTGTCTCCCATATTTTAGGACAGTCGGAGACATGATTCTTTAACAAGAACGGCAGGGTTGGTATAAAATTGGAAGGAATATTTTCGGTGTCTATTAATCCCTTCTTACTTGATCAAAGTTAGATTCTCTTGGCTTATTGGAGCGTGATAACCTTTTTCTTTGTTTAGGATGAGCTCAATACATGGTGTTACATTTTGAAATATCATTCCATTGATGCATAAAACCCATCTTTGTTATCTTGTCTGTATGGACATGACCTTGGAGTCAGCTTAAAATCTGGTGTGCAATGTGTGATTGGGTTTTAGTTGACACTTAAAAAGATGCTATCTCTGACTGACGGCCTGATGGCTTTAATCTAAATTCCAATTTAGAGGGGGTGGGTAGATTCTATGCTACATTAAGGGAATAATTGCTTACAAGTATGTAATTAACCCCTTTTTTTAATGCACCAAAGAGGTGCATATTGATGTTTGCACAGCAATGACAGCGCAGATATGAAGTGAGGATCTCCAAACAATAGGCGTTGTGAATTCTGTGGGGAGAAATCAATACATGTCACCGAGTCCAGTTTAATGAGAACCTTTGTTCTCCTCTGAATAGTTTAGCCGTCATATGCCGAAGACTGCAGAGGACATATGAGTGCATATGTAGTCAGCATCTCGGCCACAGAGTCCTATTAAGCCATCGCATGTCTTTACAATGGACCCCAATACATGTACATGCTACTGTATCACAGTCGCACCCCTTTTTATTTTCTCCTTCCAGGCTTCTATCATGCTTTCTTTCATCTTATTACTCAATTCTTCTCTCTCTCCTATGGTTTCTGCCTCTAGCACTCTCCTCTCGTATCTTTCTGCCACACTCTAAGCTGCCAAGCACATAACTTTATCTTTGTGTATTTGTGTGTGGGGATGGGCAGAAAAAATAAAAAAAATACAGACTGTTGTGTCATTGGAATGACCTATGAAGAAGGATATAAACCGAGAAGGAGACACGGGATGTTGTTTTAGATGAGAATCGGGGAGATGTGGAAAGTCACCGACGTATCAGTGGGTTTGCCAGACTGCTCCTTTTGATAAGACCATATTAAGCGTTTCTCCCAGGTCTCTATGATTCATATGGAGCCGTGAGTCTGATGTATAAACAGCTCTCTTTGATGCAGCAGCAGATGACACGCTGTGGCATATTGGCTCTTATGCTTGTGTGTGCCAAGCCGAGCATGACAAGCAGTAAATTAGTTTTGTTTCAGATGCATGAAATGATGAGAAAATTGCAGACGGTCTTAGGACATTTTTTTTCCTTAGCTATCTCTCATTTACTTCTTCACCGACGCCTTAAGTCCACGCAAGGATTAGGTGCCTAATGGTGTTTTCATCATGCCTGTTGGAAGAATGGGTGTGCAAGCATGTACAGATGTTCTATTAATCCATTATTGACAAAACCTCAATATTTTTCATGCAACCAGTCAAAATAGGAACATTTTTCTCATTATTCAGTTCTTCTAATAACAAGTTTTGTTTTAAGTCAGCATGCAATAGGAAATATGCTTTTGTAGTATGTTCTTTTTATAAGCCACATTTCAGGTATATTGTTCATGAATCCATGGATCATCCTCTTGAGCAACAGCAGGGCTGTCAGTTTGTTGTAGCAAAGGTTATTGGTATCATGTTTGTGCTTGACACTCTTGTCCCTACCCTGCTTTGACTTTATTGCTATCATAGCTCTGGATTGACCTCAATAAGTGCAGTTCTTTAGAAAAGTTAACATTTCAGCTTGAAAAGAGAATCCCTGCTTACAGTGCTAGGTACTAAAAGAGGCCAGCGTTTCTTTTGGAAGGTGAGCAAAAGTGCTACCTTTCTTTTAAAAAATAATGCGAAGGAGACGACGCCAAATATATTTTGCAGCTTTTTGGTGAGTGCATGTTTTACCACAAAAATGGACTGCAACCAGAAATCTTGAAGTACATAACTTATGCAACAGAGTTATGCAAATAAGCTAGACAAAACATGCAATTGTAATCAGTTACATTTATTAGAATGTAATTCTATAAAAATGGTAGTGATTAGAAATTCACTTCTGAATACGCTCTTTTCCACGAAGGCATATCTTTTGACTAAATAGTCGCTCTGCTATTTAGTAATGCCTTCCTTTGGAATATTTCGGGACAACATAGGTCAACAAAGCTTTTGAGGAAAATTTAAGTGCAACACAATCCAGGGTACAATTTCATAAAGGCAAATCCAGATCTAGACAGGCAGCACTCATTTGCCAGTGTGCGATCAAATTTTGAGCATTGTCCTTGATTGGTTCTCTTGTTTGAATTCGCACCGCCTCTTGTGTGCCTGTCAAATCAGTGTGTATTGCTCTAAGCTACTTGAGTCTGCCAAGCCTGCGAGCAGCCCACCGCGCCAAGGCGAGTGGCAGTGTCTTTGGACCAGAATGCCTTTCAGTGCTGGAAATTCAACAATATTTTTCTTTCTGGAATCCAAAAACGACTCTGCGGTAATGAAGTGCTGCAGTAAGATACGCAGAAAGCAGTACTACTATACATTTGTTGAGACGACCGAAGTATTTAAAGTTATTATGTCTCGCCGTTCTTGTCATCCCCACACTCTCTCTGTTCCACTCTTTCTTGTACCCTCTCTCTCTCTCACATCCTGTCTGCTGTGAGTGTTGGCGGTGTCAGGGGGCATCAGTATTCAGCGTCACCACAGTAATTGTGAAACAGCGGGTTCAGAAAGGACCCCTGCTGTTCTATAGCCAGAAGGCTGAAGGGAGGATCTACTTTACTGTAACACCCTCCCGTACATCACCCACCTTATTCTGTCTCCCCCTCCCCCCCAGGATATATCATAGTCTAGCAGCATAATGTTGGGGATATTAAGGAGAGACTTAACAAGGCTTACATTGGGTTTTGTGTTATTCTTCTCTGTGTGTGCTACTCCCTTTTGAGTTTGGGATTTTGCCTTCCTTGAGTATATTTTATTTTCTTCTGCTGATGGGATTTGGAATGGCTCGTGTCTGTGCAAATGCAGTGATTGACTCTTAGCCAAGGCCCAACTCTCGCCAACTGCTGTGGTGAACAATTTGTTGCTCTCCTGGAATAAAACCCCTTTCCTGTGTTATTCTTTTAAGTCTCTGACTTTCGGCGTGCTCGTATTGATCGCCTTGATTAAACTTTTCTGAAAAGTGATGATTGCAAACTAAGGACATGCACCTCGCCTCAGCTGATAATTATCTGTTTGGTTTACTTTGCTCATTGTCACGCTTTCCCTGTGATGTTGGTGGGACTGATGATCATTAACTGATTTAATGAAATCTTACTGCTGCTGGAGCTCGGTGAAAGGAGGTCCTGTTAAATCTTTCCACTATAGTCATTTACACCGTCCTCACCTGCTACCCACACAACTGTTCCTATGGCAACGTGATTTGTCAACTGAGAACCCCTTCACAGCAATTGTAATTACTTGTGTGCTTACCTTAGAAAAATAGTAAGAGGCATTAAAGAGACACAGATTGTTGATTCTCTGAGCTTCCTTCCTTAATACATATTAATCAGAAGTGGAGAGAAGATCATTGATGCTTGTTGATATTCTAACCAGTGATGACTGTGTCACTGTAGATATCGATTGGATTGGCCGAGTCTTGTTAGTGGCAGCTGGAGTGTTTGTAGTTTGGCACTTGTCATACCATTAGGTATTGCTTTTCCATCCTTTCATCTTGAGCAGAATGGACCAAAGGGCCGCAGCTATCTTTAATTGATTAGTGAGAAAAATGATTGACACACCGTAAAAAACTTTTGGCAAGCTTCAAGGTAGTGTTAAGAGAGTGGGGAAAAATAGGGCTCAACTGGAAAAAACTGCTGACTGAGATGGTGGATATTGCCGGGTATACCTTTTGTCATCAGGGAATACCATTAACAAAAAGCAATGTACATGGTCTGCAACAATGTTTAGGTCAGTGGTACATGTCAAACTCCACGTGATGGTCAAGGCCTAATGTTTCTCAGCTAAACCTTGCCCAGGGCATCACACAATCTCTGCTGGCTTTCCCTTCTTTTCATATTGCATTGTGCTGCCATTTTTTTCCCCAAGGAAATGATACACCCACCTGTGGTTTTCCATGACATGACATAAAAATGTGTTTTGATCTGTGGTTCAGTTCTTTTGCTGACATGGCTATTGTAGAATCTGTAGATGGTGAACAGGAGTCGGCATGGGCATGATGACGAGGACAAGCCTCCTATCCGTGAATGAGCTATATTTGACTTTAACCAGTTGTTTTTGGTTCAGCTATTTTTTGCTAGGTACTAACCACTGCAGAAAACAAAACCTGCTGTTTTCGAGATGCTGTGACTTTGGCCCTCATCAGCGTTGCTCAGATCCTTACCTATTTTTCCTCCTTCTAACACATTGACTTCAAGAGCTGACTGTTCACTTGCTGCCTAATATATCCCACAGTTTGGCAGGTGCCACTGTAACAAGATAATCAATGTTCTTCACTTCACCTGTCTGGTTTTAATTCAGTGCCTGATTTGGAGCATATAGAGCCTTTCAGTACTGAGCACACATCTCCTTTTGCCACCTACCACACTGAGCACTGGGAGTTCCTGTAGACATAATGCTCCAAATCCCCAGTTGACAGACTAGCAGAGGAAAGGTTAGCCACTTTGTTGTATTGCATCAAGCTATTCTCCCTCTCACTTTTTCCTCTCTGTTGGCTCAAAAAAAGGCTGTCCTCTCTCTCTGTGAGTCTACAAACGTAACCGTGGAGAAAGCACAAGGTTTTCATCTCTCCCTCCTCCTTCTTTTTTTCGTCCATCCGTTATGCATTGTCATGGCAGTCCTTCCAGCTGAGCTTTGATTGGGTTGTTCTGGGCCCACCGGCAAATCTGGCAACCAGATAGTTATGTGGTGTGTCTCTGTCCATGTGTAAGTCGGCGTGTGTAAGAGGGTTTTCTTCATGTCTCTGGGAAAAAGCAATGAGATGAGGTAAAGCTTTCAGAAAATCAAAGTATAAAAATGGCCATGACAAGCAGGGGAAAGACGAAAGCAAGGGAGGATGAGAGGGAGGAAGAGAGAGGGGTAACACGCTGGATAATAATTTGCATCCTCTCACTTGCCACTGTGAACGATGGCTGCCTAGAAAGCTTGTCTGATGTGTTTATGCCGTAGGCTTTGAAAGATGGAGTTAAAGGGAGAAGGAAAGTTTAAGGGGAACCATGCAGTGGGAAGGGAGTGGTTGTGGAAAGGCATGTAATGAACTGTAAACCTGCCTAAAAACAGTTTACACACGTCTTAGTTGTTGTGATGGCGCTCACACATATCTCAGTTGAAGAAATCTTTTCTTGTAAATTCATAGCAATGTACATGCCACCCGGCTGAACACCACCGTCTGTCACTTCTGATGCATACTTTGCACTTTTTTTCTGCAGAGTGCCAAGAGTAGTTAACCACTGAGCTGGAGCAGCTCTACTGGGCAAACTGTAACTGCTTCTTCTGCATTTTATCTGTAAAAAAAAGTTTTCATATCACCAAATATTGGACAACATATATGCTGATACTGATATCAGCAGACGAATAAGTTATACTAGGGACCAGCAGCTCTGTGCAGACATATTCTAATTTATGTCAGCTGGTGGATTTGTAAATAGTCCTGCATCTGTAGGGTAGCTCTGCCTCTCTGCTTAAGAGCTGTGCTTCCTCCAGCGTCTATTTTGGCAGCTAATAAGCCTGGTCCTGGAAAGTGAGTATGCCTGCTTTGTGAAACTTTATCCCAGTGCATGGTTAAAATTTGACAACACAAGTCCTGTGTAATAAGATTCGTGGCCACCTTTTTAAAACTTCTTGGCAGCATTGTTTCTCTTTGTGTGTGGTGTCCTGGGTCACTACACAATCTAATTCAACGAATAATGACGGAAGACGCAGAAGAAAGCTGTTACGTTTCTAAGCTTTGACCATTTTTCAGTAAACAAGTTTTAAGACTTGTTAAGTCATGTTACTGTAGTGGGAAGATGATACTGCAAAATGCCCCAGGGATCCTGCAGCAGGAGGGATTTTGTGTATTCTGCACATTCTTCATTTTCACACACACCTTTGCACGTTTAACCGTTTATCTGCCTCAGTCATGTTGAAACATTAGATTTTGGTTGACATTCTATTTTGTAATGAAGCCAAAATAGCTCAAAATTACCCATAGTTATGTATATTTGGCATAATCTTTGAAATACTTTGTAATATTACTTTAAAATGTCCGAATTAATCCTTTTAACAAGCATTACATCGTGTTTTCAGATCATTCTTAGTGTCTAGGGTATTAGCTCCACCGTCCTTCTAGTTTACACTCTTTGAATTATCCTTATTTAAGCTGCAGCATAGCAGGACAAATTTATTAGCTAGGTGCTCATATAAGCTGTGTTAATGTTTGCATTACCCTCAACAACAACCGCTTATCTACACAGGGTGCAGAAACTCTTTTGCATGAATGACTCCCATGATGCATCATTGACTCATTAATTAGATATTAACATTGTCAACATGTTAATAACAAACCCAAAGGAGACCATGCACTGTCATTATTGACAATTACTTGCAATTACTGACAATTACTGGCAATTACTACCAATTAAACCATACCATTCTCACTCTTAGTGTAAAAAAATGCATGCTTTCTTCATAAAACAGTCAAAGAATGACATAAAATCACAGATGTGCACATGTGATCTATGTGCCCACAGTAGTCACATGTTTCGAAATAATCTGAATTAAGAGTGAACATGTTTAGTTTGCAGAGTGGCTTAAATATCACGTTATTTAATCACCACAATTTCTTATCATAATGATTTTCTCATTTTCTCTTTGACATTTTAGGGAAGTGACACATCCACTTCTATACTTCTGCTCATTTATCAACCGTTTCTTCTTCTACCTCTCGGTCCGTGGTAGTATTAGTTATACTGCACCATTGGCTGAATGTGTTTAAAAATGGAATATCTCAGCAGCTAGAAGGGCACTTCTGACACATGCTGTCAAACTGCTAATATTTCAGTTTTTCCAGACCATTATGGTTGGGCTGCAAGTCTCAGCAGATGTAGACATTCTGTCTTCACTAGTATGCCCAATATTCTCCATCCATTCGCAAGGTCTATACTTAGGTAATTTACAGTGGATAGACATGTGAACAGGCTGACAAAGTATGACGTGTGCTGTTTTTAGAAGAAGAGTGGGGACAGGGCTATATTTTTCTTTCTAACTGAAGCAGCCGTGAAGTCAAGAGTAAGACACAATCAGAGGTATGTGATAGATGACAAGTTCCCGTGTATGACAGTACATCAGTGTTTCTATCAGACTTTAGAGCTGTTAATAGATACATCTGTTTGCCGTGATGCACAAAAAAACATGGAATGTAGTATTTAGTTTTCCACTGAGGCAGTCAAAGTGTCTTCCCGACATGCACCGTTTTCCACTAATCTGATGGGATCTAAATCAAGTCGCAGCAGCAATCTTACTAGGATATGCAAGCACAGGATTAAAGTCCTCCTGAAGAAGCTCAGACATCAGCAGACATTCAAGGACCAACGAAGGCTTTCAAGGCTGGCATGGGAAGAGACCTGGATGAAAGCGAGGCTCGCCTCGTCCAGCAGCAGAGGGAATACGAGGACAGGGTTCACAGAGAGGCAAGGGAGCTTGTGAGGCAGAAAAGGTGACGCGCACTCAGATGCAGGAGACTCAACAAGACAATCTCTGCACCGATGTTTTGAGCCAAATGTCTTTGTTTGTTTACTGCAGCAATTCCACACACTGATCTGAGTCCATCTTGACTCTTCTCTAACATAAAAGTGACCGTAGTCTGAATAACAGACTGTTGCCACGTTAGCTGAAGCTAGCAATGTTGCATAGCGACTGTAGCGCTTTAATGCACTGATTCAACTCAGTGATCATTTGGAAGGCGGCAGCTTGTGCCTCTCTCAAATTGGTTGAATCATATATTGTGGGTGTTCTAATTATTCATTAAAGACCACCAAGTACAAATTAAAAATACTGTTTATTGGTTAACTTGAGCATGACTTCAGAATGATACTTTATGTAATTGTTTAATCAAAATAACAGTGATTTCTTTCCCCCTCTTGGTTTAGTAGATCAGCAGGGGCTGGATACATTTTTTGGGAGATAAATCGAGAGAAACAAAGAGAATAACAAGTTCAATATAGGCCAGTCAGCTGACCCTGTTCCAGCTGTGCATAGTAAACCAGAAGCTGAGATCTTTAAGACTTTTCTTCCATGGATTATGAGGGAGAGCTGTAATCCATGAGCTTTAAGCAAACCAAATCATCCACGGAAGTGATGAGGCTCACAGATGTGCATGGTGCTACAGTGATGTGTATGTGTGTGAGGGAGAGAGACAGCAAGATAGAGTGGGATACAATAGGATGGATTAATAATTTTGTTTTGTCCAATTGTTCATTCCTTGTCCTTTATACGGAGCTTAACAGAGCACACATGCACATCATACGCATGCACATTTTAACACTTTCACACCTAAAAGACCAGTTTTTGAAGAAATGGTGCAGAAACAAATTGAGAGATCAGAGAAGAAAAGAAATCTGCATGTTTTTTTTTCATTTTAGTGTAATCACCACAAAGCCTTCTAAATTATCAAGCTTTCATGTTTAAGAAGTTAATCTCAGAGGTCAAGTCTGTTTTTATTCAGAACAGAGAGACAGGAAGACAAGGAAAGCAGAGGATGCGTGCAGGTCACACGGGATTTAGAGGGAGAACGAGACAGAGGTATGAATGTAAAGAATGAAAGAAACTGTCATGAGTAAACAATCTGGGCCAGGTCTGATCCTGTACTGAGACTCGGCTAGGAAACCCAGTTTAGTCAACAGGCAACTTAAGAAGTTATTTTGTCATGTAGTAATAGGATCTTCATTTTTTTTTCTTTTTTCTGAAACACTGGGGGGGACCAAGCTTTTGCTATTGTGCCCCCCAAATGATGGAATAAGTTGCCCCTCCATAGGCTGGCCCCAACACTTGAAATCTTCATATCACTTTTAAAAACACCTTTTTTCCAAGGTCTTTTAGGAGTACTATCAGAGTCAGCTTGTAGTCAGTTTTTGGTCGCTTTTAATCTTCTGTACTTTGTTAATTTCATTTATTGTATATTTTATTGTCTATTTTATTGGTGTTTTAATAATTCTGATTCACAATAACGGATTCATTTTTATCTTTTTTTAACCTCCTAAGACCCAAACTCATTCATGGCATGCATTTTAATTTCTCTTTGCTATTTGGGCTGATTGGGACCTGATGAATGTAAAAACAAAGACACCACCTGATTTTTTTTTTCTTCTTCTTTTGATTTTTGTTTTTTTTACCTGATTTTTGTTTCTGAGAAACATGAGATCCACATATGAGGACATTTGTTTTGAATTTTGATCGAACAGTGGCAGTATAATGTCCTTGTAAGTGGATATCAGGCCCTTGTAGAGCAAAATTTTGTACTTTGGTTTAGACAACCCAAAATGTGATGTCCACATATGTGGACGCCAGGTTCTAGGAGGTTAATTAATTAATGTTATTGTTATTTATCTCTCTGTCTGTTTAATGTATGGCTTTTTTTGGAAAGCACTTTGCCCAACCATGTTGTTCTTAAAGTTGGATTTTCTTCTCTGGTGCCACAAGAGCTGTAAGCAGCTGAAAGTAAGCAGCTGAAAATAAACACTGTCCTGATGGATGACAGCAGTGTGTCGGTGTCTGAGTAGAGTGCACGATAAAGCATATGGGATGTCAGTGATAGCGACCCTTATTTGATGTGAATTATAGAACTTGACTTTCATATGGAAATGAGCAGATATTTTTATTTTAAGTCTGAAACTGAATTTTATTCAGGTGATGGGTGACTCTACTGTCCTTAAAGTACTATAGGGTAGTATCTGGTGTGTAGCTGTGTGCACTGGTGTTGTTGTGACTATTTGACATCTGTGGTTTCCTTTGTTCTACCAGCAGTGTTAGATTTGAATTCATGTCACTGTTTTTCTATCTATCTTTCTGTCCTTGCTAATGTATTTAAATATTATGGTGACAATTTACATGTGCCCTAAAGGCATCAGTAGTCTCTCTATAGATCAGTCTCTTCTTAAGGTCTGGTCTATTGTGAGTGATTACTCAAAGTGTGTCTGAATGTTTCGGTATCAGGCTTTTTCACAGCAAGCATTTTGGCATGTAATAACAGGAAAGTAAAGGTATAATTAATTATTTAATTCACGTGTCCTATTTTCATGACCCTGGTACTGTTCAGGCTCTTGTGGTCTTTGTTACTGGAACATCTTGCCAGGAAGAAACAGTGTTTGAAACCAGACTGAAGCTGTGCTGCTTTCATGTGTTTTTGAATACTACCAAAGTGTCAGATTGATGTGCTTGGGTTATTACATGTAACATATATGTTTTGTGTGTGTATATGCATCCTCTATATTTACTTTTTTGTTTTGTTTTACATAAACCAACACAAATTCCTGTAAATTCGATGCAAGCATAACGGTAAACAGTATCTTCTGTAGCTACAGTATATTGTTTATCATGACTGGAGGTCTATAGTCTGCCATCTGCAAAATTAAGTGTTATAATTTCTGATTTATTACCTGCTTAAGTGGCACTGACACCCTCGGATATTGCTCAGTGACAGAGGTAGGATAAAGAGAAGGGGTGCTAATGTGAAAGACCTTTAAGGATGCCACCCCTGTTGGAAGTGAAGTCTTATCACAACTAAGTGAGACTTGATTAGCGATTATTAAAACCTCAGAGGTGCCCGTGTTCACGCAGCTGTTAATGCCGTGCCGACAACTTCATTAATATTTTGCAACAAACATCTGAAAATTACATCGGCTGACATTATTACATAAGATAAACAGTTATAATAACTTGCCCCTGCTTTCTATTTGATGAACTAAGCAACAAACTATTTCTTAATCACATCAAGCATCTCTGACATTTCTAAAATGCAATTATTTCTCCTTGGCAATCAATATTCATTATGTGTTATCTATGCAAAGCTAAGGTTGGACGGTAATTTTGGTCATGCTGGTGTGACGGTGAGGAGCTTCAATTGAGAGAGAGAGAGATAGAGCACTTGCAAAATTACTGATGAGCAGCAGCACAGCAAAGATCCTGGCTTAAAGGTAGCAGCAAACCCATTTCACTCGCTTTAACCAAAACACACAGAGCACACTACATTGAAGTGTCTTGTTTTAGTGTTTCTCATACTGCAGCAAAATGTCCACAGTCATTTCAGCTTCGAGCAAACTACGACTCATAATTAATTGCTGTGTTGAGAGGAAAAAGGGATACTGGAAACCAGGGATGAGCTGGAGAGAGAGCGTGAGGGAGGCAGAAGACAGATAAAGAGAGCAGGAGGGGGAAGAAATTTCACTCATGAAATAACTGAAGAGCTGAGGGAGGAGCTGGGAGGAGAGGAGGTACAGGTAAGGAAAAATGGATGGATGGAGAAAGAGGAGGAGGAGGACGTGATGGGACTTAAGGTGGTGTCATTCGGCAGCCGATGGAAGTGAGAGCTGATTTGTCTACACGGCCCTGCATTCCTGTCTGCTCGTTAGAGTGGGGAATAAGGGAATTGGGGGAGAAAGAGAGAGAAATGGCAAAAAAAAAAGCTAGAGCCTTTGAATTTATTCTATGAAAGCGGCTGTCAGACAGTGCCTAGCAACACCCTTTAAGATGGAGGATTCTTGGCTGCATTTATTGTAATTACAGCAAAATATCTCCTTTTGATTCCGAGCAAGTTGATATGTCACAACATGCCTATATCCTTAATGCAAAATCATCACCCCGTGCATGCGTGCTTCCTTTTAAATATAGATTAAAGGGAAACATTAAAGCCCTGTTTTACTCTTTGGATAATCAAACTTGAATTGTTTCCCCTTTGAAAGTTTGCCATAGTCATCTTCAACTCAACCTTTTATTTATCATTTAAATCTATTTCAACTACTGTTTTGTTATTCTGTGTTTTGCAGTTAATTAACAAATAGCGACGACGCTCTTTCATTATAGTTTTCTTAACAGGGATTGTCTGATTACAATCCTTAATGGGTTCTTAATCGTTGTCGGGACTATAATTGATTAGAGATTCATTAAGTTCACCCTTTTTGTGGTCGCTGCTCTATGTGAAACCCTGAAGCCCCTCCTCTTCAAGAAGTCAAACACAGACTACCCAATACGAGCGATGTGCTGACGACAAGCCAGTGGGCTCTTCAACAGTCCTAATGACATTAGAGCCTCTTGATCTGGACCGATAACACACTCTCCCAATCACAGCATGCATCAGCACCCACTGCACAATGGCCCAGCCAAGCCAAGAATGTGTGTGAGTGTAGAGTTTATCAGTGTGTGTGTTTGTGTATGCTTTCTGAGTGACCTTATTTTGGATCCAAGGACTGTTTTGAGTGTTATACTAATGCCATGAATGATATTGTAACTGAAGACACAATGCAGAGATTATTTTCTGCACAGAAAACATTCTTGAGGGGCCGACTCAGAGCGTGTGTTTAGAAAAATGAGCACGTTTGAACGCCATCCCACTAAGGAGGATTTGTAAGTCTCAGATGTGAAAGAGGAAAAGAGAACGAGTGGCAAAAAATGAAAGAGATTGAGCAAGGAGTGGGGATGGGCAGATGTCAGCTATTTCTCTAAAATCCAGAGGGGTTCTTCAGTTGGATCTTTGCCTAGACCCCTTCTTTGAAACGCTCTTACTCACTCTAGGAGCATGAAAAGAACGTAGAGACACCCAGCCTGAGAAAGCAGAAAGTTAGTGACACAACTTGAGTACTTAACACTTAAAATGCATCAGCATAGCAAAACATGGACACGTTACTTCTGTGGGGGACTGGGGCAGTTGTAACAGGGCAACTGCAACACAGTCAGTTCCTTAAAGCAGAAACGACCTACAGTGAAAATGTTTACTCTGCACATGCTCATTAGGATTCTCTCTCTGCCTACAGGAGAAGTGCAGAGTGACTTCACTTTTGCCGAAATTCTCAAAGAACAGTAATTATTTTAACATAAGTTACTTTATGGATGTGCAGTGTTTTTCTTAACCTGCCTAAAGCTTACAAGGTTTTTTAATTTAACCTATCTCTAGGTTATTTGTCAAAATTGAACATGCTGATATATGTGGTGCTCTCTCAAAACTGACTATCAAGTGGAAGCCATACTGAGCAGTTGTACCATTTAGAATTGCAGCACTTCGTTTACCTATGTTGATGACATACTTTATAAAATACGCTTTTTTTTTATTATGAAATACTGTTTTTTGTGTTTAAAAACAAACATATATATATATATATATATATAGATATATATATATATATATATATATATATATATATATATATATATATATAAATAAATATAAATATCTTCTCCAAATGATATTATTGCATTACTCTTCTAATGTCTGTCGTTTAATCCGGTTGTAGCTTAACAGTTAACATTTACATGAACAGAATTTAAATTAGAAATGTTCTTGAA
>VURO01024884.1:8694-26158 GCA_015108175.1 Pelvicachromis taeniatus
CACACACACACACACACACACACACACACACACACACACACACACACACACACACACACACACATAGACTGTCGCTCTCTTCCACTCTCTAATTTTTGTCCACATTCCATTAACTTCTCTCTCTCTCTGGCTATAAATAACCCTGCATGTCAGATTGGACGAGAGCAAGGGCTTTAGTCGCTTTATGGAAAAGAAAAAAGGGGGGGTGAGAGATGGGGGAGGTAAGTATAGATAGATGGGGGGTAAATGGGAAAAGGGAGGGAAGAATGGGTGGGAGAGCTCGGGGATTTTGCGGGGGTTTGGTTTAAATGAAACCAGGTGTGTTGTGGGACCAGTGAGAGGGTGAAAAGATGTGGGGGCATGTGTGTGTGTGAATCTGTGAGTTGTGCCTGCGATTTGGACGGATTTGGAATTTCGGTATTTGGGCCGCAGACCAGGAATTTGCATCCTGGGGGGTCAGGGAGAGGGGGTTTGGGGAGTGGAGGATGGCAGTGCAGGGGGCCAGAGGGGGGGTAAGGGGGCCGTACCTCTCTCCTCCCTTTCTCTCTCTCTCTCTCTCTCTCTCTCTCTCTCTCTCTCTCTCTCTCTCTCTCTCTCTCGCGCCTCTGCCTGTCTTGCTCGTTCTCTCTCTCTCTCTCTCTCCCTCCCTTTCCATGTGCTCAGCTGCTCCAGCTGTCGGTCTCCCCACTCACTCTCTCTCTCAGGGTCATACAGACAGGAGTTTAAGGGACCACTTCTGTACGCCAACTCGGCTGGGACGACCGCAGCCAGCAGGAGGACACACTGGTCAGACGGAGACTGAGAGACAGAAGATTCCTCTGTGAGTTTTCCTGTGTTTCTTTAGCGTCTTACACATATCTAAGAATGGCTGTTTGTTAAAGAGAGACTTGCTGGATGACTTACTACATTTGCGAGCATTTTAGGGAGAAGTTAGGGAGGTGAGATGTACCTCTTACCCACTTTTTCTAGTACAGGCCATACACGTCACAGTTGCACCACTGCCTCGCTCTCTGCTCTGCTCTCCCAGCTGCACTTGGCTCCTTATGAGAGCCAAGATAACGTGGCTAACTGTGTCTGAGTAGTTTACTTCTTGGCTCTGAATGTAATATGGGGTTAGACAGGAAGAGAGGCAGTGAGTCACAGGGCACATATTATCGTACTGTAATATTGCAAAATCCTTCCGCCTCATCCCTTTTGTACATCGTTTGACGTCAGTGTCACAAGCTCAGTTTAGTCTCTACGTGGGGGGAAGTTCAAAATCTGAAACACAAACAGGTGCCAACATGTAGAAGCGCTCTCTAAACCTGGATGACCTCACAGTGCACAACTGCTGTTTCACTTTTTGTGGAATCAATTTCCTGCAGGTAAAAGCAGATGTTTCCACTTTAAGGTGGGGATTACAAAAAGCAAGCATGTCACATTTTCTGAACTCTAACACGAGAGCATCACATGTTAGAGTTCAGGAGGAACATGTTTTACCTTGTGAGTGAGTTTCTCCCACAGGGTGTTATTTCTGTCCTTACCTGTGGAGCTTCCCGGAACAGAAGTCAGGCCAAGTGTGAGATGGAGACCCTCTGGTTGTGGATTTGCAGGTTCGCTGCCACAACTGTAACAGAGCGCAGCTGGTGGAGCGCACTGGGTCACCGTGTTCTCAGGCTGCTCCACGCACAGCCAAGCACAGCGACGCAAACTTGGTGTATACACTACAACAAGTGACCATCCTGGAGTCTAAACTGTGTGTGTGTGTGTGTGTGTGTGTGGTCCAGCTGTTGGTCTTTTTTGGTTTCCATGTGGTCACTGATATAAGCCGCCTGACATTTTGCTTGTTAAGCTGTTCTGAATGTGTGAATTTAAAAATGGGTCAACCAGCAGTTGTGAAGCTGAGCCAAGCTCCAAATTAAACTAAGATTGCGCCTTCATAAAATACTGATGATTTACTTTTTTGTATTTTTTTGTATTTTTGTGGACTAGTAAATGGTACACTAGTATAAAAAAGAAGCCCACCACAAGTTCCCAGAGTCCAAGGTGAAGTCTTCAGATGTTTCATTTTGCCTCACTAATAATCAAACCCTGCTGAATATTTGTGTTATTTTCATATTGACAGAGAAGAGCAGGGGAAACTGCATATTTGTGTAGTAGCTTTCGCATTTTTGCTGGAAAACGAGTCATGACAATGCTTCCTGATTCATTCTCTGTGGATTGACTCATCAGTTATTCAAATCGTGTGTTTTCCCTGTCAGTGGCGGTTGAACCCAGACAATGAAGTTCTGTATCAGAGCCGCATTCTCTGACATCCTCCTACACATCCTCCAAAGGGATGGGAGGTTAGGGAAGAGGTGGCCGGAGGTCTGGCACCAGCTGTCCTCTTATGTGAACTGTGGGGGGTTTCCCAGAACCCGATACTCTGGGAACCACTGCAGTGGCAGGGCATCCCAGCTGAGAACTGGTGCCCACATCCTTGCCACGGGCATTCCAGAGGTCCGCCGCCACTTGATCTCCAGCAGCAGGAGGGAAACACCCATGCATCCTTGCTGCCCACACTCAGTAGCCAGTGAGTGACTGGACCCCAGGCTGATGGTCAGTTTGTTTTTGGGTGGTTTCGGGTCAAATTCTTGCTGGTTGTAAGTCACTGTTGGGCCAATTCAGAGAGATCACGTACTGCGGCCGTCTGATTGCGGCGTGGTATGCGCTACCGTCTGAGCTTACAGTGTGAGAGCGTATTTTGCTGCTTTTCACCACTTAAAGGTCACGGTGATGTCATTCCTCGAGTATTTTGGGGTGTCCAAGTCACCCTGCGGCCTTCTGTTTGTTTCGGCCTGAAATAAAACAATAAGCAATGCCTGTAAATGTGGCCTCGGGAGTTTATATCAGAGCGTGAGTGTATGCACGTAGACAGGCAGTGATTATAACCTTCCTCCCATGTATTTTAACTGGAGCTCACTGACTTTGCAAACAACACTTGCTTAGGATTCTTTCATTACTCCAATTTGTCAGTTTTTCTTTTTCCTGTCTTTTTGGTCTGGCGGAGGTGGAACGGGCAACTTGTTTATGTTCATGCTCAGCTTAAACACTTATAGCTTCTTTCAGGAACATTAACTGAAGGATGGTTGTGTCTTTGACGGCAGAGAGGCCCAATCCATCAATACCGAACCACGCAATATATATTTACCATATAAATACACTACACGGTGCAGAACACTGCATTAAAGTAAAATAGCTAAATAGCAGTGTCAAAAAATATTCTGTAGGAAAAAGTCTGGCAAGAGGTGCTAAAGTAACCGTCAACATTAATCTATAAAAAGGAGAAAGTGTAAAGTAAAGTAAAATATAAGCAAAAATGAGAAAACCATCCCATCTAAAAACATGAAAGTGTGTTTTTAGATGGGACTTTAAGGTGATCACTGATTCCTTTGCCTTTTGTCTTTGCTTGCAAACATTGTGTCTCCTTTATTTAGTTTTCAACAGGGCCTCTGGGATGGGTAATAGACCCCTGCTTACCTGTGGATACGGTACTAAGCTCTTAAATAGTGGCCACAAAGACCTTTATATTTTGATAATATTTTCTAAACATTTAGTCTAAAACAGGGGTCACCAACCTTTTTGAAAGTGAGAGCTACTTCTTGGGTACTGATTAATGTGAAGGGCTATCAGTTTGACACACACTTCTGAAATAACAAATTTCCTCAATATAACTTTAATTATATGTTATCATTACTAATTAATGATATTCATCTATGTAAAGACACTTATTATGGCAACTGTTTCCATGGAGACCAGTTAGTGCCGATCTAATATTTAAAAGTAAACATTTTTTTATATATATTATCTCTAACAAATTGATACCAATGCAATTGTGATTTTCAAAAAATAGCAACAAAAAATAAAAATAGATGCAGCTTACTGGTAAGTTGTTATACTGAGCTATTTTTAGAACAGGCCCGCGGGCTACTCATGTGGTCCTTGCGGGCTACCTGGTGCCCGCGGGCACCATGTTGGTGACCCCTGGTCTAAAGCATATTGGACATCAATTTAAAGAAGCTACAGGCAGTTAAATGGTCATACTGTTAGTTCTATGCATTCTCATGTTGAGTCAATGAGTGTTGAGCATTTTGGTAATTTTTTCTGCAATAATCCAGGCAGATAAGATAAAAGTGTTTATAACATTTTATGTTTTGTATATTGCGTATTTTTACTGAACAACAAAAAAACTGTTGAATTACTTGCTTCTAGCTTAATCTATAAGCATATAACCAAATCTAATGATAGATTTATGTTTTATATACAGCTCAGGTGGCATACACCCTAGACAGGTACCCAAGTTGTTGCAAATATATACCCAAATATAGCTTAGATTTTAAAATAAATGTAGTAAACGTTGTGTACATTTTTTCACCCTGCACTGGGCCATTGGTTAGATTGAACCCTTTTTTTTTTTATTGGACTCTGAAGTAGTCATGATCTGTGTGACTCTATCAGTCTCTCACATCATTGTGGAGGTAATCTGACCGACTCTTCTTTCATTCATACACAGCTCTCTGTTTGATCGTCAAACAGTTTTTCATAGAAATGCATAAAGACTATTAAGGGCCCACCACAGGATTTCAGTCATGTATGACTGGTCCATTGATTCTTTTCTTTTTCAGCCATTGTGTTGAAGATGTGCTGCTGTGCTTGGTGTCATCGTTCTGTTCCATTATCCAGTTTCAGGCCAGCTCTAGCAGGCAGATTGCCTTACATTTGACTGTGGAATAATTTGGTATACAGAAGAATTCATGGTCCACTTAGTGACTGCAGGGTGCCCAAGTCCAAATAATTACCCCTCCACCACTGTGCTCGACAGTTAGTAGGAGGCGTTTGTGCTGATATTCTGTGTTTGGCCAAAAATCTCCACTTTGGGCTGACCTGTCCAAAGGACATTGTTCCAGAAGTCTTGTGGTTTGTTCAGAAGCAACATTCAAACATAAGCTGTGGCCTTTTTTCTTCCCCTTCCAAACAAGACATACTTATTCAGTCTTTTTCTTACTGGACTGCCATGAACTTTAACATTTAACTGAAGGCTGAAAATTTTAAGTTTCTCTGACCATTGCACAGATTGAATTTGCTTGTCGAATTGGGTTAACACACCTAAATGCTTCAGACCAGTAAACTGCCAAAACATCTGCTTTTATAGAGGTGGTCACAGCTGCTGCTGATCACCTAATTAAGTCCATTTCATTATCAGCTCCTTGCTGCTACTTAAACTCTTAATTGTGATAGAAGCAGGAAAAGGTGTTTAATAAAGTTCTGTGAAAGCTTTCGCAGAGTTTTATATATTTCTAAAATAATAAAACTGTGTTGCACAAACTATTTTAAAAGAGTTCAGTCGCTTTCTTCTTTGCACATAAACTGAAACATGCTCACTTAGACATATAACAACAAAACATGTATACATTCCATAAAAATTCATAAAGTTTTATAAGCAATGTTTTTGTTAAATAAAGATTCATTTACTAAGTACAAATGTTCCCTGTGAAATGCAGTTTAGCTGAAAGTGGCATAAAATTGGAAGTTACACAAGTAAAGAACCAAAAATTCTACTTAAGTGGAGCATTTAATGTGTTTGGTTATTTTGGCAAAGACAGATTCCCCCGTCCATTAAACAAACACGACTCTGATTCTACAGAAAAGAAGTTTGGTAGATGCAAACTAACTTAATCTGTGAGACTGAAGCAGCTGAGCAGGAGACACTTCTGTAAAAAAAAAAAAAAGGATGTTTTGACCCGGATTTCTCCGGGCCCACCGATGCAGCGCTGATACACAGTAAGCCGAACCTCTGGAGGCAGCACTCAGCAGGACTGTCACCCCGCCGGCTGCCAGCATGCAGACATAGAGAGCTTTCTGTGAGCAGCTAATATGAAAGTATTTCTGTGATGTTGACTTTGTTATTTTCAGCAGAAAGTTGGAGGACGTCACAGTGTTTATGTTCTTACCTGGCACAGTGATTCACTACATTTATTCTTGCTGCGATCAAGGGGGAACTGTTTGGTTGTCAAACGGTGAACCGAGTCCAAGAAACGAACTGTTTGCGTTCTGACTTCTTAAAAATTGGCTCTGGTGCCTTAGCTTCCAGTTGATTTATCCATCTCAGCTGTGGGAACAGCTTCCAGCACAGGAGAGTTTTGACACTGAATCAAACCGTTTTTGTGATTTCTGGGTTTTGAATGTTGTCTTTTGATGTTTCTTTTTCTTTTTCCCACTCTTTCTTTCCCTCTGTCTCTCTGTGAACACAGATACCGCTGCTCTGCACATCACAAAGGCTCGTCTTCAGGGCACCGTTACCCGTCTGATTGTTGTGTGTGTGCGCTCGTGTGCATGCTCCAGTCCGATCTCCCAATCTCCCATCAAATAGTGCATTAGTATGCAGGGTGTTTGTGTGCCAGTCTTGTGTGTGTGCATATGTGTGACTGTGCTCCTCCGCAGTGCGATTTCACAGCCACGTACGGAAAGTGACACCTACACGGTAAGGATGGATGAATCTCTCTCCCTCTCCTACTCCTTTCATTTTTATTAGCATCTCTTTTCCACACCTGTCACTTCACATTACAGGTTTTGTGTTGAAATGCTGGCCTCCAATCCTTTCTCTGTTCTTTCTTTGCGCTCTTTCTCATTGCCTCATCATCTTCTTGTTCAAAGTTCCACATAAATGTTTCCTTCTCAGAACTTTACAGCGTTCATTGCTGGGGTTAAATTTGGTTTTAATACCATGTTTCTTCGGGCCTCTGGTTTTTCTTTCCATGCAGGTTACAGCAGCGTTTTTCCCTTGAATGATAATGACCCTTTTTCCAAACAGTGGCCTTAAATACTTTTTTTTGTTTTGTAGGGTGACATTTTGCTTTAGGAAAATGGTTTACATGTCACAAATCCTCTAACAGAAGCAGGCTTCTTGTCTTTTTGGCTTAGCAGAGGAAACAAGTTTTTCTGTCCTCCCCTTTTTCTTTTCTTTTTTACATGTCTCATTATTGGGAAATTTATTATGTATTATGAATACATTATGCAACTACTTGGCACAGGGGGGCTGTTCACGTCTTTCTTTCCATCATTTCCTCACACACGTGCTGTGTCTGCTGCGTTTTGCAGGAATGCACAGATGGGTATCATTGGGACCCTCAGACTGAGCACTGCAAAGGTAAGACTATGTTGAATCAAGTAACACCTTGACTTTCCTCTTTTTTCTCAAATCTTGCCCTGTGTTTTACATTTCTATCTCCCATCAGACATAAACGAGTGTGAGACCATTCCTGATGCCTGCAAAGGGGAAATGAAGTGCTTCAACCACTATGGAGGCTACCTGTGCCTTCCCCGCTCTGCGTCACTCATCCCTGCTCCAGAGCCTGCTATTACACCCGCTGAGCCCTTAAACCCATGCCCTCTAGGCTACGAGCCTCAGGGAAACAGCTGTGTGGGTGGGTGTCTGGCTTGTGGGTCTGGGGGTTGGAGGTGGACAGGTGGCCGCAGGATGAGCGATCGTTAAGCGTGTTTGTGTGTGTGGTTGTGTAAACTTATTGTTGGCGGCCACAGATTGTGAGGGACAGGTGGCTGTAACAGGTGTTAGGACTGGAGGCAGCATGTGGGTGCAATCTGTGTGGGTGTGAGTGAGCATGAGTTCGCGGGAGGCGGGCAGACAGTGCAGGAATTTGGAGGATTTCACACGAAGACAGCTGCTGTGTTTTAAGACTTGTAGCGAGAAAGTGGCCTGCATGACACAGCAAACATGACTCAACATGATGTTCTCAGCTGCTGGGTGCAAGTGAGGAGAACGTAGTGGCCAGTGGCATGTAACACTCATACTGTATCTGTCAGTCAGGCTGCATGATGCTGTGTTCGCGCACAATAACGGCGTTTTAAATGTGTGTGTCTTTGTGTCGCCTCACCCACAGACATAGATGAGTGCGAGAGACACGAGCACGACTGCCAACCCAGCCAGGAGTGCATCAACTCATTGGGCGCCTTCACCTGCCAGTGTCCGGATGGATACCGGAAAGTCGGCACAGAGTGCGTTGGTGAGATATTTTGAATTTCACCTTTAATTGGTGTAATTAAGGTGTAATTACCTGGGCTATTATGCGTGTCTTTAATTTCTCTCATATATACAATGGTGGATTTGAGTCTCAAATAATGAAGTCTGCATACATAAAAGTACAAGCCAAGAAGTCAGACTTCAGACTGCTCTAAATGCCCAGTTTCCAACTGTTTTTTCTCCTCTTGTGGGAGCAAATGGCAGCTCAGCAAAGAACTCCTTATATGGAAATGAGGCGAGGCTTACAAGCACTGCGTTAACAGCCCATGGCCCTTTAAAACAGACAGAAGTAAATAACAATTTGTTTGAACTGTGAATCATTCAAAGCTACTCGAGTCCCAGAGTAAGAATATGAAACTGGTGGCAATGTGGCCAAAAATGCCCACTATGCCCAAAAATCGTTAGAAATTTAAATCTTATTCATAATAACTCTTGTTTGTCTTTCAGATATTGATGAATGTAGGTACAGGTACTGTCAGCATCGGTGTGTCAACGTGCCCGGCTCCTTCTCTTGTCAGTGTGAACCCGGTTTCCAGCTGGCAGGAAACAATCGATCTTGCATTGGTGAGTTTTAAGAGTACAGCAGTGTGAGTAACAATCCTGCATTTCTAATATTGCCTACAAAAACTCTGAAATAATTAACATTTAAAGTAAAAGTATGTCACCTTAATATTCGGTCAAGTTAACATCAAAAATTATAATTGTTGATGTGTAATGATGTCAGCTTTTGGATGGTTTGCTTGCAAATATATATTACTGCCTCCCTCTCTCGGTATCACTCACCATTACTTCTTGTTAATGCTGTAGTTAATTTAAACCTCTTTATATTTGTTTGGCAGTTTAATGAGCCATTTTTGAAAAATAATAAGGGCTCCAATAAAACAATTAATTACATTAATTGCATGTTTTGGTTTTTTTTTTTTTTTTACCAAATAGTCCAATAAGTTACCTATTTTGTAAAACAAAGGCTAAAAAAAATTCCAAATGTGAAATAGAAGCAAATGGCAATACTGCCCCAAAACTGTGTGTGAGTACAGCTGTCACAGCTACTTTCACAAGTATACAGACAAAACATCTGCACCCAGCTTTGAGCTAGAAAGTAAAGCTCTTAAAAGCTTGAGTGAAACGTTCGATATTCATGATGAAATGAGTAGTTATTAATGTTAAATTGGAATTGTTTATTGAGGCTTTGACCTCGGAAAAACTCAGCTGATATCCTTCAAATCCATGTGAGTTTGACGGGATTTGAATTACATCATTAGCTTATAACTCCACAACTGTCACTACATAATAAATCATGTTGTTCAAGTTTAATTGGTGCTTTGATTTCCAGAAGTTCATGACATCACCTTTTTCCACCAGATCCAATCTTACGTTAAAAAAAACAAAACTGGAAAACTGCATGTTCAACTTGGACCTGTACACACTGACATGAACACAGAGTTTGAGTTTTTAACTTTATTAAAATCCTTTGATCCAGAGCCTACAATAGTGCTCAGATTCTCTGCTTTTCCTCTTTTCAGATGTGAATGAATGTGAGATGGGTGCCCCCTGCTCGCAGAGATGCTACAACACATACGGCACTTTCCTCTGTCGCTGTGATCAGGGCTACGAGCTCGGGCCCGATGGCTTTGAATGTAAAGGTAGGATAGGAAGGATAAAAGGAGTGCACATTTACCCCTCTCAGTTTCTTTGCTCCTGATCGACAATTAATAAAACCCAACCTTGTGAATTGTCAGACATCGATGAGTGCAGCTACTCCAGTTACCTGTGCCAGTACCAGTGTGTCAACGAACCAGGGAAGTTCTCCTGCGTGTGCCCAGAGGGATACCGACTGCTGGGCACCAGAATGTGTCAGGGTGAGCGCGCCCGCCTCCATTTCCTCCTGAAACTAACACCTTCCCCTCTGTGCTCTCAGAGTCACAAATGATGCACTGAGTCAATGCCTATTCATCCTTGTTCTCGTGCCCCTGTCTGCTGTTCAGTGAAACATCACAAGCTGTTTGCTTCCTTTAGATATAAACGAATGTGAAACGGGAGAACACGAGTGTACGGAGACACAGACCTGTGTGAATATCCACGGACGATACCAGTGTGTGGACAAGAACCGCTGCCAGGAACCTTACATCCAAGTGTCTGACAAGTGAGTGACACTCCGTGAAAGCTTCTGTGTGCGTACACGAGCACGCACCTCCACACACCTTTTCTCAATTACTCAAATATGTGCTGGCCATCGGCTCCGAGTATAATCAGCCCCTGTACTGAGTTTGGCTCAAACTCTAAGATTACCCCAATTACTTTTTCCACATATGAGTCCAACTTTTCAACCTTTTCTTTTGAATGTGTTCCAATGCAATAAGAAAACCATTACATCTGTGAACAAGTGCTGGCTCAGTAACAGGTGTGGATCACTATTAACATATCCCTGAAGATTTAGTAGTATAAAATGATTTTTAGAAAAACATGAAGGAGAAAAAATGGCTACTGTTCAATATTTGTTTAGGTTTTTTTTTTTAGCCTTTTCCTCTCAGTCATACTACTCCCTCTGCTGGCTAATTTTCTAACTGCTTGTGATGTTTTCCTACTACTAATACACAACTGTTCTCTTAACTGTTCTCTTAAATGTAACTGTTTGCTCCTCTGTGTGTGCATTTGTACATCCAGCCGCTGCGTGTGCCCCGTCAGCAGCCCCGCCTGTCGAGAGCTGCCTTTCTCCATCGTGCACCGTTACATGAGCATCACCTCTGAGCGCTCCGTCCCCTCGGACATCTTCCAGATTCAGGCTACCAGCGTCTCTGCAAGGGCTTACAACACCTTCCGCATCCGCTCCGGTGACGAAAACGGAGACTTTTACATCAGGGTGAGGAGAGTGTGATCCTGTAATCACAACACCAGATGTCTTTAGGTCTAAATGCAAACTGGTAGTAATAATAATAACAATAACAATAACAGTTGCAAAGTGCTTCACAGTTTGAATAAAACCACACTTGAAAAATAAGTATACATGTTCCAGCATACAGACAAAGAGTAAACATATGGTCTCATATTTATTCCCACATACATACTCATCCATGCTTTAGATGTAAACTATGACCAAAAATAATGATTAAAGAAAACCTCTCCTATAAAAATAAGTGTTCAACAATTGTTTAAAACAAACCATTGAATCAGCAGACCTAAAGATACCCAGGAGCTTGGACATGTTGGATTTTATATGCTATTAATACAATTTTAAAAGGCTTATGATCGCTTATTTTAAACACATCCGATTAGGTCTCACTACCATCTTGTAAACCGTCCTTTTCAACACAGTTGACCCCAAGTAAAACTTGATAAGACATGTAATGTTGGGTGTTTTATCAGACATTACCTGCCCCCAGCAATGCCCACACACCCACTGAAATCACTGAAACCTCCTCCAGAGTCACACAAAACAAATTTACGATAAGTAACCTCATCACACATTGTTTTGACTTTTACGAGCACACGTGGTTCATTACACAATATTTCTTCTTTATTTTCCTGCTTGGACTTCTTAATGTGCAGCCTGTGTTCAACTTTTCCCTCACTCGTCTAGTTTTCTAGCTCCTGTTTAGGGCAAAACTGACTCTATTACCATTTTTATTGTACTTTGGTAAGCGCAGCCCAGTGTCAACCTGAGGAGAATTTTAATCAGCTGGAATAAATGAAAAACATCTGTGTGGATGTGCAGATTCTTGGAAGAAAAAAAAAAAGAAACTCTCCTCATATAGCGGTGATAAGACGTTTTAAAGAAGACACTTTGACATGTGACAGCGAGAAGAGCACCAGTGTAAATGCCACTCTGCTTTAACACTCTTATTTTCTGTCTTTCCCAGCAAATCAATAACATCAGTGCCATGCTGGTGCTGGCCCGTGCCGTGTCAGGGCCCAGAGAGTACACGTTGGACCTGGAGATGGTGTCCATTAACCCTCTGGTCAACTACCAGAACAACTATCAGACAAGCTCCGCCCTCAGACTCTCCATCTACGTCGGGCCGTACACCTTTTAAAGAAGAAGAGCTGGAGGGGACACAGAGAGCGAGATGCAGACACAAACAAGGAAAAAGAAGCTGTAAAACACAAGTGGTGGATGCAGTTCAACCAGTCACTGTGATGTTACACTAATAGCTTTTTATACTGTGTTGTCCAAAGAGAGTGACAGTTTTCTGTCTGCCCTCACTATGTGTAAAAATATACACGCAGTACCGTATGCAAACACATCGTAGCAGCAATGTCTCACAGATACACAGCAGCCTTAAAATAATTAGTCCTGTCAAAGTCGTTCCCTGTTTGCCTGTTATCATGTTTACGGTTATTCAGTCATTCGTGTAGAAAAGAGGGTTTTTTTTTCTGCGTTCAGGGCGATAACGAATCTGTGTGACATATTTTCTGTCTGCCTTCAGGTGGAATGATTCACGCCCAGCGTCACCAGATTTATCTGTTTTCACCGGTTTACACCCTTATCTTCCTCTGTTTGTCACTTTATTCTTGTCAGCCCTGTTTCCTGTTGACAGACGTGATTCAGTAACCACTCACATCAGACCTCAGCACCCACACTCCTCCGTCGCCCGCCGCTGTTCATTTTCCGATGAAATCTCCGCCACTGTCGTTCCTGAGTTTGTCACATTGCTGTTTGTGTTGTACTTTGTTTATTTTTTTTAATTATTTTTGTTTTTAAGATTTGAACCCAAATAAAACAATAAACCCTTTCAACCACGTGTCAAGAACTAAATACAGTTTCTTTATATTAGGTCCCTGTGGAATTTCTAACACGCTTAGAGAGCTGAAACAAGTCGTCAGTTTACTGATAAGTTAATTGGTGAGGCTTCTTTTAATCTTCTATATATTATATAATGGAATATGTTTGAGTTTCATCTGAAAAATGGAGCACCCTAAAATTAAGGAGTGGTCAGCAGATCATAAATATTAGAAAACCTAATATTATCAGACAGGCATAGAGAAGCACTGGGAAATTGCTTTGTGCTTCCTTATTGGAGCTATACACAGATTTTCCAGACTAACCCTATAATCCTGATCTATGAATTAAAAACAAAACAAAAGAAAAACTCTATTTAAGGTATAAATCTGACCATTATGTCACTTGCTGGGTTGCCACTGGTGGAAAAAAAACTGCTGTTCTCACCAACCAGTGAGTGTTTTCCACCCTTCAGTTTCAAGAAGCTGTACTGAGCCTGTTACTCCACAGACTGCCTGTATACATCAAATCATTCATACTTTTTTAAATCAGCCTGAAACCCATGTGTTGTTCTTATTATTTATTCCCTGGGTTCAACACAAAGATATATACTTTCTATTCAGTGAAAAGAATCAGATTAATAAAAGACATCAAACAACTTTTAAGGTCTTTATGACCAATATATGTACTATATCCTCCTCTACAAATGACCAAATGATCTCAGTCCTGCCCCTCTTTCTTTATCTCCAGCCTGCTCATCCTGAACCGTCTCTCTAATGCACTCTTCTTAAATCCTGTCTGCTCAAAATGAGAAACATTAAACATAGCAGGTCTCATTACCACCTAGAGAAAGCACCTTTCATTTTTACTGCCAGCCTCTTCTTCTTTTGTGTACTATCTATTGCTCTTTTAGCTCAGCCGCCTTCACTACTCCTTACATTTTCACAATGAGATCTGCTGTACTGTCGCTACATTCCTGTTCTGTTGAGGACAACACATTCACTTTTCCACTCTGTCAGTTGTGACTTGTGTGGTTCAAAATGTTATCGCCCAACGTGGGGCTCGAACCCACGACCCTGAGATTAAGAGTCTCATGCTCTACCGACTGAGCTAGCCGGGCTACAGTGTCACAGCTGAAAGCTAGTTAGTCTAACTGAAAAACGTCATTTTAGGCAAAGCAGTCAAATCTCCTAAAATGTATGACGTAGAAGTTAAGAGAAGTGAATTAAAAGAAAATTACCCGTTGTACAGAAGACAGGAGCTAGTCACAAAGACCACACTAGTTTTCTGTGCCATGCTGTGAACCCGTTTTTTCTAACATGGTGAGTCTTGATTCCTTTTTGTTGCCACCCTCAAGAGGCCACTAGAGGAACTGCAGTTGTTTGTACTTCAAGGCCTGGAAGTTTCTGCTTGTCATCAAACAAATGAGATGCTTCACTGGACTGACTGATTGGTATGTCTGCTTAACTGACCCTCCTCCTATAAACAGCAATGCAGTGTCTACCCAGGACCTCTCCCGCACAGTGGGGAGTGTCTTCAAGCTGACATTTAATTGCACTTTCCCACAAACAAAGAACCCGCAGCTGAGTTTTATAGCTGTGCTGCATCTGCCTGGTCTGATCATGGCTGAGCAGCTGACATCTCTATGACCTGTAGAGTTCATCCTCCCTCTTTTAGCCTTACAGATTCTGGCTAGTTGGATCAGAAACTTTCCGACATTGCTCTCTGACCTAATGCACCTTTAAAATGTCCCTCAACCCTACTCTTACCTGAAGCACTCCAACCTAAATTATCTAGTTGCACCGGTCCCATTGTATCCCTCTGTCTGCCCCGTGACCTTTCACAGCAAAGAAAAAAAATGATGGTTTCATCTGATTTTGTATGTCAGGCACTATATAAGTGCAGGCAGGTCTACAGGGTTATCTCAAAAACTGCTGTTTTGCTGAGTTGGCCCACGACAGCGAGAACAACTCACACAGTGTGCTCAAACGTCCCGGAACCACCTCCTCTTTACCTGCACCCACACACTCAGCACGAGCCTCCCAAGAAAGACATGTACAGAATGTGCTCCTGTTTTCAACATCATGGCAGCTTTCAGCCAGCTCTCCAAAACACACTCAGTGATACAAGACAGAAACTACTCTCCTTTTTGTTACCTTCATTAATGATATGGATATTCTCTATATCTGCACAAAGAGACAGTTGCACCTCCTAACATCCTCAGGATCTCCAGTCGTGTTTTATTTAAACATCACTGGAGCTCTGCTGCATCTGCTCCATTTTTACTGTCACAGCAACTTCACTGGAGCAGTAACTGATTCTCCTGACCCACAAAAAAAAGAAAAAAAAACTGAGGAAAAACAGACGGAGCGAGGGAGAAAAGGGAGCGAGAGAGAGGGGGAAGCCCTTATTTCACAGTCCACTGCTGTTTTCTCCGCCCAGTCCTACACACAAACACACCGAAACACCACGCACACCTCCCATCTGTCCTCAGCGGGGGGGCGGAGAAGGAGGAGGAAGATGGGAGGGGGATGGGGGGTTGATGATGACTCACCCACTGCCCTGTTTTACGTAATCGGAGCAGACAGGATTTAGCCACCAGGGGGCAGCAGATCCTGCAGATCTCCTCTGCAGCAGGCCAAGAATAGCAACAACCAGAGGAGACAGTGCTTGGTTTTATAACCTAATTGACTAACGGGCCTACATTTTCTCCCATTTTCCACGACTCATGCACCTGTAGGAGGAACAACTGGTGGGAACTTTGTCTACTTTTCACGAATAATGTACTGTACAGCAACTTAGAAGCTCATTTTTACTCCCTTTGTATAACCTGACATCATGTGATGGAGAACAAGGGGCAGACAACATAATGGGTGAATTTCTCAGCAGGATTGGGGTTCAGTGGGTCAGCCGGCCTCTGGGCTTCAACTGTAAAATTTCACTGAGCATGTCGTAAATCTACAATGAAGAGAAATGAGACCACAAGAAGGTTCATGAATGACCACTAATAGGTGTAAACTAACCACAAGGGGATGCAAAATTCTCACAGAGACACCCACCCAAGAGACCATAAAATAATACAAAATGACCAAGAAATTATGTAATATGAAAAGAAATGATCTCAACTAGCATAAGGTGAAAATTGGGTTAAAGTAGGTGAAAGATGACAGCAAAGAGACCAAGCAGACAAAGACATAAAGCAGCTAAAAGAGGCCCAGATGATGAAGACAATGATTAGAATGAAGCACAAACGTCTGGGATGGTGTAGATGGCGTAGCGAGGTCTTGTGTATGTCTCATAATCCATATTTGCGGGGTGTAATGGTTCAAGGGATCCACAGGAGAATGCGTGAGTAGATTTGTGCGTGCATCCAGCATGTATTTATGTTTATGTGATTATATATATGTGTGAGTGCTGTGAGTGCAGGGTGTGGGTGTTTACATAGGAGAGCATGTGTTTGAGAGTGTCAGTGCCCACACAGATGAGGGGGAGGAGTGTTTGGGGTGGCAGAGGGGAGTGTTGGAGTGTTTGGGCCTCAGTTTTTTTGGCTCCATGGCTGGAGTATGATCTCATTTCTGGGCAAGCTGTGCCCCGTAGGCCGCAGTGGGGGAATGGCGTGGGTGCAGAAGCTCAGAACTGAAGCTTCATGTGGTGGTACCAACCACTTCAACGCAATGGAACAAACATGGCCGACAGAAATGATATCTTTCCATGTCGTACAATCATGTTCTGTTCCTCAATTTGAGACATGTTGCCATGATGGAGGAGCAATCTTTTCCCCTTTGATCTCCTCCTGTTGCATTACAAAAAGCTCTCAAAGCCTCCCCCTCCACTACACTACAATGCAGGTATTATATTTATGAATGAAAGAGCGAGGTGGAGTGTCATTTCCCTCCACCCACAACCCCGAACACTGAATGAGTTCATTAATGAAAAGAGCGGGGAGCGAAATCTGCAGGACATGAAAAACAGGATGCACAGTACAAGGAGGGCTGAGTGATTAGAGAGTGTAAATTAGTGAGGGCATGAGGCAGGAAATGGCTCTCTCCTCTGGATATTTGCATGGAGTATATATAGATATATGGAGAGAGGTGATCAGCGGGGGAGGGCAATTATGAAATACAACATAAACAATAGCATCAAGGGCTAATTTAAAAAAAACAAAAAACAAGATATGGCTCTGACTCTGGATACTGCCATTTACAGACAGGTTCTAAATCAGAGAGTGTTTTGTTCCACAGAAACAACATAGGTTCATAAACAGAGTCCATTAATGTACTAATGTATTGCATTTTTAAGTGCAATCAAACATCTCTGATTGGAAATAAAAAACATACAGCCTAAAGATGGTTTAAACTAAGTGCAGTCCTTGCATCATTAAGAATATTTGGGGCTGTGTAAAGCAGGAAAGATAGCAGAGTAGATCAGCTAATTTGCAGGAAATAAAACCACGGCATTAAAGGGAAAATAAACTAATTTCAAGTTACATCCTTTTATTTTTTAGCTCTACTGGTGTTGCTTTGCATGATTAAAAGTAAAAAAAAGACAGAAAAGATCTTTACTTATCTTATAGTAGGTCTTGGTATATCCCCTCAGTTCATCCACTGTGGGTGGAATTCAGTCACACAAGTCCAACTTCCGGGGGGGGGGGGGGGTGTTTTTTTTTTTTTTTTTGTTAATTTTTAAAAATT
>VURO01024884.1:33695-55612 GCA_015108175.1 Pelvicachromis taeniatus
AGAAGCAAACCGTTTCAACAGATTGGTGATAAAATTAAGAGAGCAGATGAAGCTGACTGTGCAAATGTACTCCTGCCTCTGTGGCTTGTGTGTTGTACGTGACTCCATTCACATTCACGTGAACACAGTCCACTTTCTAGACTTCAGGAGGTGATTACAGCTTCAGCTCCCAGTTGTCTCTCTGTACCCCTAAATTTCCCAAAATGTTTTTTTCTCTCTCTCTCTCAACTCTTACTCTTTACTCCTCATCCTCTCCTGCTCTGATGCAGGAGTGGGAGGTGTTGCTAGGCGACAGATTAGCTCCTTCTTTTCAAGAAAAAAAGTGCAGACCTTGACTCTCTGGGTGTAAAAATAAACAGAAAAAGAAAAGACAGACTTAGAGAGAAAAGGACAAGTATCATTCACCCCTGGCATGAGAGCCACACTCTTTGTTTACCGTTAAAATATTTCCCATACAACCACCTTCCCCTCGACCCCCCACCCCCCAGTCTCCTCATCTACATCCTGAAGTGGTCCAAAAATAACTCACTTATTTATAGCCACATTTACATCGGAGATAAAAACAAGGCATCTCTCACTGTCTGTAATAAACTTTCGCGCTAGGCTATGATGGAGTTGTTGTGCTGATGATCTGTCCGCTCTGTTCCCTGTGATGTGATGACTAAGGTTGTGGAGGAACAGGCTGCTCAGCCCTCATCCACAGTTTTACTAGCTGCCAACAGCCGAAGCTGTGAAAGTCACACCTGTTGTTGAAAAAGTGTGTGCACAGAGAGAGCCAGAATACTCCTGCCCTTTAAACATCTGCTCAGTGTGTGTGGAGAGGACAGTGACAGAGAGTACGCGCTGATCAATGAGTGCGTGTGTGCACATTTGAGAGCGTATGAGTGGGTGAGTGACAGCATGAATATGAGTGACAGCAAGTGAGTGAACAGAGTTTTTAAGCAAATGCTGAAGCACATTTTGTTAAACACTGCAAGGGCACTGAAAAGGATTCACACCCCGATGTTGCACTAAACAGCACTGAACTTAATTAATCACACAGAACTATTAAAGTCACTTTAACAATATGCTCATCACTCCTGCCAAAATAAAATACTTTTTTTTAGTCACTGCTGGTGACATTTCTTGCCATCGCTGCACATTCAAAAGTTGCACACGGCAACAGTGTCACTTGTTTGGAGGCATGTTTCTTGACATCTGATGAATATCTGGTCTTTTAGCTGTTAAGTGGTATGAAAATAGTGATGTTTTTAAATAGCACTAATGTAAATCAGTGCTATTTAATGGAGTAAAATACAATTATATAAACAGGAAAAATGTTCTCCACTGTGAAACGTAAACTTCAAGGTGCATCGGTTTAAGGCAGCGCCACGCAAAATTCAAGTACAACGTCAACAAAAAATAAGAAAAACATTAAATAAGATTTAAAAGTTATTTTTAAAAAGTCATATATTTTCATTTCTTTTTTTGGAAGTCCTCAGATAAATATAAATAAAAAGTAACTCCAGAAACTATTCTGATTGCAAGCTTGAATTCTGGGAGATTTATATTCATCGACCAGTTTATAAGGTACACTTTGTTGTGCCAGTTGGGACCCCCTTTGTCTGCTATAATTCTTCGTAGGGCAAGTTCATGAAAGTGCTGGAAATATTCCTCAGGTTTGACATGAGTTGCTGCAGATTTGTCACCTGAATGTCAACGATGAAAATTTTCCACTTCTCTGGCGTTTAAATTATGCTAATTTGGTGCTAAGGGCCCAAAATGTGCCACGTAAATATCCATCACAACTACTAAACTATTAATTTAAGGCAGGTGGGATCCATGCTTTGATTTTATGTCAAATTATGATCCTACCATCCCAATGCTGCAGCAGAAACTTTGACTCATCAGACCAAGCGATGTTTTTCCAGTCTTCTATTGTTAAATTCAGGTGAACTCGTGCAAACTCTAGCCTCAGTTTTGTGTTCTTAGCTGATAGGAGTGGCACTTGATGTGGCCTTCTGCTGCTGTAATGTGTTGTACATTAAGAGATACTCTTCTGCATACTTTGGCTGAAACAAATGGTTATTTAAGTTACTGTTACCTTACTATGAATCTAGAAGCAGTCTGACTATTCTCATCTGACCTCTAGAATCAACAAGGCATAGGTTTTTGGTCAAATGAAGGATTATGTTTGTACAATGAATGCAGGCGTTCGTGTATGAAGTTGAGCTCAGACTCCTGATTGGTTAAAGAGTTTGCTTGAACAGAAAAGGGAGCGCCAAGAAGTTGTAGAAGAAGAAAACCAAAGATTTGAAAAAGCATGCATTAGAAGACAAAAGGTGGCTGGAGAGGACAGTTTTCATTGTTTTTAGCCCTCAATTTCACTGCAGATGAATTTTATGTATATGACAAATCCAGTCTTCTTGTGACAAACAACAGCACACAAACAAAATAAGAGCAGCCCACAAACTATTGTTCTTCATATTTTTGATACTGCACCCAGTTGACAGTACACTGCTACAACCTAAAGACAACGGCCTATGTTGCTGAGTGTAGTACTTGAGGAGGAGCCCTGGCAGCAAATGCTGGAAACTGTATTTCCAGCATTTGTACCATATTCTGGACACAGGACATGAGTGAATAACTGTTTGGTTGAAAACAGCTGCCAAAACAATAATGTGAAGTCAAAAAGAGCTGCAGACTCTTGGAGATCATGCGATACACTGTAATTATAAAGATATCAAATAAAGTGATAAAAAAAAGCGATAAAACTTTGTTCCTTTTTTTGTTTATTTACAGGCCTGCAAATGTCCAGAAATCATGCGATCAACTTAACAAGTGATAAATATGTAGAGATATTTTTTCACATTTATTATGGATCATTAGCTGGTCATGCCAAAATAGCACATCAATTATTCTTTGTCTCTGCCTTTTTTCACGTTTTTATCCATTTGCCACATATGAACAGAGATTAGATGAACTGATAACTTTCATGATAAATTGCCTCTTTTTTTTCTCCCACAATTAGAGCACCGAGTAAAAAAAAAAAGAAGTGATTTAATGAACAAATTCATGAGCATTCAAGTAAAGATGTGAGAGAGAGGAGACATGGCTGAATGAATGAGTGAGTGAGCATCTGAGCTAATGTGGGCTGCATGAGTGGTTGCACTAAAGAGGGTTTTAAGTCTAAATGAGCCTCCGCATGAATATCGAGACAAACAGAAGTTGCTAGCACAAAGACACCACACTGATTGGATTCACTTGAGTCCATTTGCTGTCACGGAGACGAGGCATTCATCCCTTCGACCCCTCACTCTTCATCCATGCATCTCCACAGCCACCCACCAGCGATACCAACACAGCCTCATCTCATAATGCCAGAGATTCTCATGACAACCACAACAATAGCAGCACTTGAGACAAAACAGTGTGTGGGACACCGGGACAGCTTAAGTACCTGCGAGACTCCTGGCTGGAGAAAAACAAACAGCTTTGAGTGTTTTTGTTCTGGGAGCTCCTGAATAAAGATGTGTGCTATTTTTGCCCTGCACAGAAACGCTGCCAGCGATGTTTTTTTTTTTTTTCTGTTTTGTTTTTAAGGCATCTCTGAAAACACTACAACTTGTGACGTGTGCTTGGTCACACATCCCAAGAAAACAAAATTCACGTGTGCAACAGCAGAGTGACGGGTGCGCTCTGTTCAGAAAAAAGAAATCAGTGAGTAACGGTCAACACTGTTAGCCAATCACATACAGTTGGGTGAATACATTTTTGGTCATTGATAGACTTTTACACTTAATTGAAGGGGTATAACTAAAAATGTTGCCATTTCTGTTTAGGCGTCACAGCCATTTTTATACACAGATCAGAGGATTAAAAATTATTTTAAATAACTGACTGAAAAGCAGTTTTATGTTCCTATGTTAATCAGGTGAATTGATCTGGATCATCTGTCAAACATGGTGGAGGCAGTCACTAGTGTTCACTGCTGATGTGAGTATTCAAAACAATCCTTATATTCAGAAGTTGTTAGTTTATCCAATAAATTTTGAGCAATTTAAAAAAAAGGGGGGAGGAGGCTCTTCTTTTTGTGTTTGTTTGTTTTGTTTTTTTTACAATTCTCTAAGGTTTAATGTTAAACCATTAGATTAAATAATCAATAAACATAAAGTACAATTTTTCAGGAGCATGCTTGCAGTTTTGCAGCCATTACTTTATTTTGATCCAATCGCAGTGATTGCAAGTTTGTAAGATTGTAAGTTCATTGAGGTCTGTACTAAGTTTCCTGGCAGTCCATCCAAGCAGCTGTGTAAAATGTATACCTCATGGATATGCAAGAGAGAATAGTGACAGGCTCACCATTCTCATTAAGATGAATTCACTAGTCGCTACGATATGAGCCAATTTAATATACACTGTAATATGTAGATCTGGATGACAGTTGTGTGCCCACTGATAGATGCTTCTGAAATCACAGCTAAAACACCACTCGCAAAAAAAAAAACTCAAAACAAACATGATTCATTTTATCTTCCTTGTTTATTGCACTGCACAATAATTCTGTTGAAGCCAAGAAGTTGGTGAATATTTATAAGAAAAGTCTGTTTTGAATACTTTATTTAATCTTTCTCCCTACAGCAAGATCAAAGGCTCTTTTGCATTTGTGCAACACATCAGAGCAGACGTCCTGCCTGTAACTGAATTTTGATCCACAGTGTATCAGTAAGTTTTTGACCCTTTAGAGTCTCTCGGGTGAAGAAGCAAGAATTTAAAGAATCATGTGACCAGAGCTTTTCTAGGAGACTGTTACGTCCATCAGCTGTAATTTATAGTTGGTGGTTGCTGCTGAGAGCAGATGTGAGATTAAGTCAGACACAGAATGAAAAGGAAAAGCTGGAACAGAGGGTTGCAAAGCTTCTTGCAGAGTGATTTTCAGTGGATTAAAACAGATTAATAGTGTATGAGATTTGTAAGCTGGATGCATAAAAGCCTATGAAGGCTGGCACTGAGAGCGGTGGTTATCAGATCATGTACCAGGACTGAGCTTGACTTTGTAACCTGCTTGAATTAGCTTTCTACTCAATTTCACTGAAGCTTCTTTGCTCTGCTTTTTCTTATTCTTCTTATCTCATCTCTTCTTCAAAAACCAAAGTGTGTTTATCATCTTTTTTGTACTTATCAGGTTCTCATTAAGCAGCCTGTAGATCCTGGTTCACACACTGGACATGACACCTATTACAACTTTTTATTTCATTTACTGAATGCGGCAAAAATTGAATTTGATAAAAGCTAGTGTAATAAATAAAGTTCAAAAAATGAATTTTAGGTGACTTTTAGCTGTGCGACAAAAAGCTCCAAACCCCAACAACAACCAGCAGAGCTGCTGATGACAAACAAATAGCCAAAATAGTTTCATCCCCGGTATCAGACAAGCTTTATGTCCAAGATCTAGATTTACATAGTCTGCCATTAAAAATTACTGCAAGTCATCCAATTCCTGAAGCAGTCAAGCAGCCTGTAAACCATCTGACTACCAACACCATGTTTGATTGTTTGTATTAAAAAGGTCAAACATGTCAAACACGGCACCATGAAATGTTGTGTTAGTTTTACGCTAGGTGTAACAGGACTCAAAAGGTCCAAGAAATTACCTTACTGTAGAGGGCCAGGGTGTTTTGGATAGCTACCCTTGATAAATTAATTTGTCATTTAAAAACAGCATTTTGTATTTACTGGTGTTATTTTTGTCTAATTTAAAATAAAATTTGTTTTGTTATCTGAAACGTTGTAGTGTGACAAACAGGCAAAAGTCTAAGAAACCAGCAAGGGGTCAAAGGCTTTTCAAAGACATACATACATATATATACACGTATGTATACGTATGTATACGTATGTACGTACGAACATACGTACATATATATGTATGAATATGTTCGTACATATTCATACATATATATATATGTACATATATGTACGTACATATATATATGTATGTACATACATACATATATATGTATATATATTACTTTGTAATAATGTATGTATATGCATACATTATTGTAAAGTAATAATCCACTAGATAATCCACATCCTCCCTTTGATAAATATGAGTGGAGAAATAAAGCCAACAGTTTTTAGTAGCTTGTTTTAGCCATAGGGACGGCATTTTGTATTTACCCACGTTATCTGTCCAAGATCAAGACTTAAAACATCACCGAAGTGGGGGAACAAAAAAAACTCACAAACTATGATTTAGACTCCAAAAGATTTTAGTAAAAAGTTAGTCATAATGAATATGTGGATGAGGAAATGAAAAACATGATGTATAAAGACTGGTGTTTTAAGCATAAAGGGTATTAGAAATGAAATTATCCACTATCAGATTAGTTTGTGGTTGAAGTGTCATCCCAGAGAGTGATCATGTACTCCGTCATCCTTTGTAAAGTAAAAATAGAAACTTTTTGTAGTTAAAGATTGTTGTCTGACATTAATTACTCTAACAATAGCTAATAAGAGACAAGTCCACAGACTTGTTTACGGGCTACTTAATGATGCAGCAGACTTAAATGTGTTATCTGCTTAATTAATTTTTAACAAGAAGGACAAATGACAGTGTAATTATACTGAAAAATCTGAATATTTTACTTTCTAATAGCAGATGACGCCAAGATTCAGAGAACCACATTGTGTGCAACTTGTAAAGCAGAATTCATAACCTTGTGGAAACCAAAACATGAGAGCTTTGTGTAGTTTCTGAGCCAAACTGATGACGTGAGAGAGAAAATATCTTCATATAAGATTACCAAAGAGGAAGTGCAATGACCATGATGCAGCCTGTGGTTATTCTGGAGGGAAATGTCAGGAAAGTAAGAGCTCAGAAAGTGGCATGGGTCAATACAATAAACAACCTCTTTACACTAGCAGAGGGAAAGCTTTCGATTACAGCTGGAGACAGAGTATTCTTACAGTTTAATGCTGTTTACCAATGCTGCAGTTACCAATACACTCGACATGATGTGAAGGTGGATGACGACGTGATAGAAGAGGGACAGATTCTGTTATTAAAGGGCTGCCTTAGCATTACCGTTCCAGAGCGAGAAGCGTGCAGATTACAAAAGAGCGTCCACCATTGATATTTTCTGTTAAGGGAGTGATTGCAGACACGGTTGTGCTCCTAACACTGTTATCGGCTCAGGAAATGTTCTCTATGTACTATGTGTTCTCTATATACACTTTATGGACAAAAATATTAACTTGGGATGTCACTCCAATCCAAGTGACATTTTTTTCAAGGAAGGCCATGCGTCGCCTCTGATACGACAGCATGGTTTCAGCATAGTAGTCCATGTGCTCAACTGGCCTGAAAACAAAGAAGACCCAGGACTGTGGAGCATCTAGTATCTTACATGAGATAAGAACAGGAAAACATTTCTCTCCCTAGAGTCAAGCAGCTGGTCCCCTCAGTTTCCAGATGTTTATAGGCTGTCGTTAAAATGACGGTAAGCATAGCCCTGCCCCACCTTTTTTAAGGTATGCTGCTGCCATCAAACTCAATACTTAATAAAGCAAATATTTTACTTAAAATTGCACATTTTCTCAGTTTATACTTTTGATCTGTTTTCTATGTTCTATTGTGAGTAAAGTGTGGGTTTATGAGACTTGTGAGCCATTAGAGTCTATTTTAAATGCACTTTTCACAGCATCCCAACTTTTTTAAAGCGCACCAACAAAAAATGCCCCCCACAATAAGAATGAATTGAGTCGCTGGATCCAGAACGATTCAGATTATTTTATGATATTTTCTTAAGAACATCAAAGACAAGGTATTTAAGTTTTCAGTATATTTGTGAGGATTTTTTTATTTTTTATTTCAGCACATAACATCTTGGGCTGCTTTAGATTCTAATGTTGCCCTCAGGACATCCACATTTTAACTAATCTTTTTTAAACCCACCTGTTCTTTAGTGTTCACGCTGAGTTTAGCAAATCCAGAAATCACTGGCTGGATGACATTTGACACATTGAACAAAAGGTTATGTGACACACTTGAAACAAAGAGCATGACTCAGATTTAGTCCTTTACTCTTCTCTGACTGATCTGCACTAATGAATGAGTGTGATGCTGCATCCAGAATAGCCGAAAGGAAAACTGATGTCACTCTCCTGACATACTGTGGCCACAACCTCAACAACAGACTGTTGTCTGATGTATTTCTCCCTGCTCTTGGGGCGCTGCTCACCCATGTGATGTACAGCAGAGATGACAAACTCATATCTCTCATTTTTATGGCTTGGGGGTTCTTTAGGGGGGGAAAGACAATAAATTAAAAGTCTACAAATACAGAAATGTACACACAAGGGTCAATTTTAGAGGAAAACGGTCCATTTAACATACCTTTAGGTGAAAATCTGTAATCATTCTCTGCTTAGATGCCACCAAATTACCCAAGTGGAACCAGTGATGGAAACACAGCCACAGAGGAGGAAGCAGATGTGTCTGAGCCATCCAATAAGAATAACAGAAGGTAGACCTATAGCACCCTGAGCAACAAATATAGGCGACGAAAGACACACACAAAGGGGCTGAAAGAAATACAACTGAGGGTCCCAAAAAAGACAATTCATCAGTGAGATATCCTCTGCGGGCTGGAAAATGTCGCAGTGGGTAAACAGTGGTTTCAAGATCTATAGACAATCTAGATAATGGAAGATAAAACAGATCAGGTTCTGTATGCATAGGAAACATTATATCCGTGCGCACGCGCGCGCACAGACTTCACTTCAAAGAGCAATGCACTGATTTACATTCATTTCCCGAATGACTAAGGCTGCCCTATAATCAAAGTCTTCCCCTGCTTAAATTGAACGACTGGCGTTATGGGGGACTATTCTTTTGTCTCTACAGTGCGACCTTGTAGATAGATTTATGTCTAACCAACATGAATAATAAAAGCAAACGCACACATACACTAAATATATTAAAGAAGATGTTCGATCACCTTCGAAAAGTGGCTTTAATCGAAAAGAGAAATGTGCCAGAATATTCTCCCCAGCCTCTTTTTACCAAACCGCTCCCGTCTATCACACACACATCAGAGATAAACAAAGAAATACAAACGTATATATGTGAATGTATGTATGCGTGTGTGTGGACGGCAAAACAGATGTGTGATCGGCTCCGCGTCTGAAGCTACAGTCCTGCTACAGACCGATTCCGGGGTGACTGAGATGTGAAATCTCTCCTCTATAAATAGGGACGATCGGAGCCGGGTGCGGGGGCGCGCCTCGCAATCCTTGTGTCGGTCAACGGTGAGGTCTATTTTTAGAAACAGGCGCTGCTTACCTCACGTGCAACCGGAGACCGGGTTGCAGGTTGCGCAATATTAACCCGCGTTTGCGCGTGCGTCGAAATTATTCATGAGTGCCATTCATTAAAAGGAAAAAAAAAAACTTCACTCTTCATTGAAGAGTTTGACGAACGTCACAGCAACTTTTAAACAGATCAAACGGGAGAGAGGGACGAACCCGGCAGTACACACACACGCGCGCGCAGTTGCATGGTTATAATAAGGTATAAAAGCAATCCTGAAGTCCTGAAAAAATGTGTGATCGATGGCATGCGGGGATTCTTGCAATAGCATGGGAGCAATAGGATCGTCATCCTTATTGTAAAAACTCAATTTCTACATGATAATAATCTGATAATTATTATCTAAGGATCAGGCAGTGAACGTGGTCCACACAGACACATAAGATATCAGAAAATCTTCGTTTCCGTGGAAAATGTTTACAAAACGCCAAAGCTCGACTCTTAACAAGAACTATACAATATTTTGCAGCACAGCCACGATAAATCCGCATCTAACAGACTAAATAAATGGATGCTGCCGACAGATTTTGCGCAGTTTTATTCAGCGATGGCCGCTACAGATGCTCGGAAAACATTTCTGTGTATAAAACAGGAGACGAAGACGGTGTGAGGCAGCCCGGCTGACGGCGCTCTGCCTCGTCTCGATCTCACATGTTTCAGCAAATGTGGTCAAAAACGAAGCGCACCCATCAAGCACCTGCAGTGTTTGTCCACAGGTCCGGGGCAAACAGGCATCGGCGGGTATAGCCCATCTCAGGTGCCAGACATATAAACACAGAGACCTCTTTTCGTATTCAACCCAGTCCCCCCCGCCTCCTCCTGCTCTCTGCACCCCCTCCCCCAATACACCGGAGTCCGGTGACTCCGTTTACGTTTTACGCTTGCTCCGCCCCATACTCGGTTTTGTCCAAATCGGGCTTTTTGCGTCGCCGGAGCTCCCGATTTCAGCCCTACGTCATCACCGAGTAGAGGGAAGAGCTGACGTCGAGGAAGAGTCACCGAGAGGAGAGGGCACGGGAGAGGGAGGGGGAGAGTTTCACCAATGCTAACACTGATATGAGACATATATATCCCCCCATGGCCCCCTCCTTTCTTCTCCACCCCCCTCCCTCCGTTTTACGTCGGTGTTGGTGCGTTGGGAGCCCCCCTGCTCCGACGGAGTCCCAAGCTATATAAGTGACCCGCGAGCAGAGTCCCTCAACCAGATTTACGGGTTCCGGACTTCTGTGCAAGAGACGGCTACCACAGCCGCCGATTCACCTGCACTCCGAAAGGAGGGACAGACATCCAGCAGCACGGCCAGCACCCGAGCTGGACGCTGCGGCGGAGCTACAGCTGACGGGGACCGGACGGGAGAAGGTTTTAAACCTTGCTCTGGAAAAGAAAAAAGCTGAGATGAAAGTCCAATCACACACCTGAGAGCTTTTCCACTTTTGCCAACTGTCTCTTAAGACATCTCGGAGACAGGGATCCGCCGAGGCACGATCTCAAACAGCAACATTCCGCTCACAAACTCTCCAAGTTATATCAGGAGGAATTTCGATATTTCACCGCAGCCAAGCAGCCACAATGTACCGCTCAACCAAGGGAGCATCCAAGGCTCGACGGGACCAGATCAACGCCGAGATCCGGAACCTGAAGGACTTGTTGCCCATATCTGATGCAGATAAAGCGCGTCTCTCGTACCTGCACATCATGTCACTGGCCTGCATGTACACCAGAAAATCAGTCTATTTCACTCAAGGTAAGAATGATTTTAAAAACAAAACAAAACATGTATCTATATAAATAAAATCGACCTGTTGATGAATCCCATGTTCTGCTGCATCGACGGACTGCATCTCTCACAGTGGCGGAATCAACAAGTGTTTCAGTGGCATCGAGGAGCTTTTGTGTTTATATAAATGGGATTTGGGGTAAACTGTGGATCCGTGACTTACTCATTTAACGTAAATAATAGACACTGAAGCTGATAACAGTATTTATAAACGGCACTTTGTCGCTCTCCGTGGTGCTAAAATGCCTCGGCATCCTGAGCGCTGCCGCGGCGCTCTCCGTGGTGCTGAAACACGCTGCGGCATCCGCTTTTACTATGCGGAGATCAGTCACACTGTGTTCTTTCTTTCTTATTAGCTGCATTAACAGATGTCCCCCCCTATTTATTTTTCTTCGCTCCCTTCCCATCTTCCCCTTTTCTCCAGAAGCAGGAGCTGGTGTCAGTCTCGAGGAGGGCGCGGGGTTTCTCTCTTTTCACGAACTGTCGGAGTTGATGCAGGCGCTGCCGGGCTTTTTGATGCTGCTGACCGGAGAAGGGAAGCTTCTGTACCTGTCAGAGAGCGTCTCCGAGCATCTCGGACACTCCATGGTGAGTCTACATACGGTCAGTGTCTTAGCGCAACCCCGAGTTTGGGATTAGTAACTAAGGTGGTTGTGTGTGTATGTGTGTGTTTCTTTCTCAGGTGGATCTTGTGGCACAGGGAGACAGTGTGTATGATATCATCGACGCCTCAGACCACTTTATCATGAGGACCAACCTGTCAGCAACTACATCACTCGAGACCGGTAAGATAAATGTTTAATCTTTTTTTTTTCTCTACCTAACACAGACTGACAACGAAAAGTGTTGCTTAATAAAGCTCTCATGTCCCCTTCAGATCGTCTCTTCCGCTGTCGCTTCAACACCTCCAAGTCCGTGCGGAGGCAGAGTGCCGGAAACAAACTGGTTCTGATCCGAGCTCGCTGCCTCTCCCCCCCCTCCCCTTCTCCTGCCGCCGGGTCTTACTGGACCTCCAACCCCGTCTGGGTGTGTTTTTGCTCTCCTTTGGAGCCCCACCCGACCCGTTCCAGCCCCGGGACAGAGAGAGAGTCGACCTCCACTCCTCCCCTGGCTGAGTCCAATTTATTCCTGGCCTGTTTCCACTCCCAGCATGGCCGGGACATGAGGCTGCAGACAGCTCAGGACAGGTGAGTTCCCACAGAATAGCATGCCGTCTCCCACCTGTTGCTTTAATGTGAACTGGAATATGTTTATGAGATAAAGTGGTGAAACATTATCCCGCTAACACATCGCCACCCACTCTCCCCGCCTGCAGTGTGAGCGCCTATCTTGGCTTTGATGTGACAGCTTTAAGCTCCCGCTCCTGGTACAGCCTCCTCCACCCACAGGATCTGTCACATGCCTCTGCTCAGCACCGTAGCCTATGTAAGTGTACTCTTCACACATACTTACCAGTTACAACCAAACATACCCACACACTTACACACTTTGGGCGCACTGTGGCACATCCACACACTGAAAAACACTATGATGATTAATAGGATTACAAACTAACGCCAACTTGTGCTGCCACTCTTTTTCAACAGTGAGAGAAGGAGGAGAGGGTAGAGCTGAAATGGTGGTGCGTGTGCAGGCTCAGGACCAATCATGGGTTTGGCTCTACATGGTTCTTCAACTGCAGCCTGGTGAAATCCCCATCAGCAGCAACAACTACATCATCAGGTATTTACTAAACCAAACCAAACACCACTTATCAATTTTGAGATAAAAAAAATTGGTAAATGTAATCAACCACCGCCCCCAACCTAACTCCTCTGTTCTCCTCTGTTTTCCTTTAATCTCTCAGTGACTCTGAGGCTTGGTCAGTGCGCCAGCAGCTCAGCTCAGAGCAGACACAGCTGACCCTGGTCCTGAGTGCTGGGACGTCTCAGCAGGAGAGCTTGAGTCTCCAGTCACCAGAAACCCTTTCCAGTCCAGACCAGGTGTTCACCCCTGGCAGCAGCGGTCTGTCCGGGCAGTCCTTTGACTTCAGCACTGCTGGCTGCAGCGTGGGCTCCTCTGATGAACCAGGGAGCTCTGCTGCCGAGGCCATGCAGGTGGAGGGTGACCCTCGCTCCAGTATCTCCTCGCTGGAGGAGGAAAGCTTCTTTCAACAGCATCCCACCGAAACCCCATCAGCTGCTTCCTCCCCCACTCCAGTCACTGTTGAAACAGTAGCAGACTTAGACTTTTTAACCCAGAACATTCTCCTGCCACCTTCCTTCCAGCTCGACCCTCCACTGCCAGTTCTCCCCCTTCCTCTCCCTCCTGTGCCCACCTCACAAGCTCAGCAGACCAAGGAGTTTGTGTGCACACCCCCCTACACTCCCCAGGTGGTTGGGGCTAGCTTCCCCTTTGGCGAACCCCTCTTCAGCTTTGACCCCACAGGCACCACTACTCCTCCACCCTCCGCTACGACTGCCACTGCCACCACCTCCTTGGCCCCCTCGGCATCCTCCACTGGCCCGCCAACTACTGCCTCCAGCCCTGCTCCTCCCACCACCCTCTCTACCAAACTTCCTCTTGCACTACCTACCCCATCTACTGAGCTCCTCTTCCCCATCGAGCCCTGCAGTGTCTCCCTGTATGAGAAATTGCCCCCAACACCCGACAGCCCCGGAGATGGGGACTGCACAGTGATGACCCTCCCTGAGGTACGGGGTCCACTGTATGTAGATGTACCACTGGGGCCCCTCCAGTGCCCCCCCGAAGGCCTCTTGACTCCCGAGGCATCACCTGGTAAACAGCCCTGCCTCTCCTTTTTCTCCCTTGAGAGGGAGAAGGAGAGGGCGGAAATATCCCTCCTAGCTCAACACATCAGCTCTCTGGCAGAGGGATTCTACCTGGATCCACTCTTGTCTAAGCTCTCTCCTCCCTCTGTATCACCCTCCTCCTCCCCTCCCTCCCCCTTCCTGTCTCCAGCCATCGAAACTGCTGATTCAGTCCACATGCTGAAGGAGTTTTATCCCATCAAAGCATGGAGAGGTCTGGACATCCCCATCTTCCTCGACGATGATGATTCTCTGTTTGAAGAGAGCATCCTAGAAACCCTCCTCCAAGATGAATTTGCTCCTTCCCAGTCTCCTGGCCTCTCCTCCCCCTTGACCTCCCCTATGCCCAATCCCTTGAGCCCAACATCTCCTCAAACCCCAGTATGTTGGCGCCAACCCTCCCAGTTTGAGGGAGTGGGCCACGTCTGTAGCGTCCAATCGGCGCAATGTAACTCCATGGCTGGGTGCGGGGCGACTGTGGCTGCTGAGGCTGGGGTGAAGGCGGAAGGGGAGGGGCTAGCGGAGGAAGCAATGGAGATTGAGGTGGCGTCATCTCCTGTGTCCTCTTGCTCCTCCATCCCAGCTTCCCCTCCCCTCATCCTCACTGCCTCCCCCAGCCCCACCACCTCCACGCCCATCGCCTCGCCCACGCCCGCCATGTCTTGCACTCAGTCCCTCCTGGAGGAACTGGCCGTCCTGGAACCCATGTTTGGGGCAGGTGCCTCGATCGCCCCTGGCTTAGGGCAACAACCTGAGTTGTATCAACTCCAATGTCATCCATCGCCACAGTGCTTCCACAAAGGTAAGATGCTTTCCCTCTCTTTTGCTCTCATTTGTTAAATCTCAAATTTGTTGAATAAGAAGGCAAAACACAATTAAAATGCCAAACTGATTGCGTCTTTCTCTCTTTTCCCTTTTTTTTGTCTTTCAGATGGGAGTGGAAGTGTTCCTCCGTTCTAAAATAAGTCTGTGACTTACTTCATTAAGTATGGCATATTGTCATATTTTGTGGAGATCCTTTTACTGAAAAGTAAAAAATATTTAAGTGTATAAATATACATAATGTATATACAACTTAAGGACTTTAACTCCTACATGTCTCCGAAGAACAAAGATTGGCTTTATATTTTTGTTCAGTCATTTATCTGTATACTACAACAAAACTGGTGCGATTTTCAACATGATGGTGCAAAACTACGTGGACCCATAACTGACTGGGTTCTGAGTCCAGGTGGTGTATCAAGCTTCTCTGTTACATGAGCTTCAGATATGATCAGGCAGAGACATCTCTCTGAAGCGCTGTTTAACTTCCAGACGCGCATTTGTATTCACTCGTAGTGAAAAATCTGTTGTGAACAAAAACAACCCCCTCCCCCCAGAACAATACATTTCTTGTTATTTCAAAGGACAGATTATATATAGCACTTTTGCCTGACATGCAGCAACGCAAACCCAAACCTCAAACGTATTGAAAGTCAAATGTTTACAATTTCTTTGAATCCTTTAGGATGAACACTGTCAGTTCACCAAAAACGAGAAAGATTTCTTGTCTGAAATCTTCTTTCCAGTCTTCAAACCTGGAAGACAGCTGTTCCTCACAACCTTCAAGGTGACAACAAATCTCAAACTGTATTCAACAAAACCTGAGATACTTTGAGCTTTGAGTTTGCGACTTCAGACCTTTAACATTTCATATTTATCTCTCCATCTAAAATCTTGTGTATCAATGTGATGTGCAATCAAGAAAAAAAAGGAAAAAAAAAAAAGAAAACATGTGAGGAGATCCTGGCATGTGAAGATCTCAGTATTGTTACCGGTGTCCCATTGCTTTATGAGATGCATCACAAAACAAGAGATTGTCTGGAAGTTTGCCGGGGCTCTGATCATGCCACAAATCCACTGCTACTTTGTACTGTACATTAGACTCTGAATGTGGGCTCTTCAGGTCCCTCCTGGCCCGATGGCAGTCGGCTGGATATTCTTGCAGCATCAATATTTGAAATGCTGGCAGCTTATAGCGGCTCCTGTGTGCCTGAAATGGCCCTGACCTGCTGAACTCTGAACTCTTTATCATGTCCATTCAACATGGACAGTTGCATCGTTGCTCCACTGGAGCGCGGTGCAGTGAGGCACAATTGACTATGTGAATGAGCGATTCTTCTTTTTTGAGAGGGGTTAGAATACAAAAGTTTTGTTTTAAAAAATGAAAATATGGACGGGGTGCTATTTCTATTCAGTTACCAAGCGACACGGGTTGAGAATGGTACAATTCCCATGGTGTCGACATGCTCACGTAGAGTTGTCTACGGTCAAGTAAAGGATTGATTCCTACGTTCTAGCTATTAAAGGCTAAGTTACTATACATGTGTAAAATTATATAATTGTATGTGTGATATTTGAAAACAAAAACAAAAAGATGTTAATGCATATGCATTATGTCTGTGGATGTAGGCATATGTTCTTTTCAGAAAGGTTGTACACATTTGTACATTTGTATGAAACAGTTATTGGTCTGTACATATAAGAAAAAGATTTTTATTGCATAAGATGGAATATATTCTAAACATCTTAATTACTGCAGAATGGACATTGTGGACCAGTGTTCTATTGTGATGCTTATAAGTGTATTTGGTTGTCATACAAATGCATTTATAATAAAGTGCACTTAACGCTGCTGATGCACTTGTGTCGTCATAGTCAAGCCCCCCTGTTCCTCCCTCAGCCACATCATCATCACCATCATCGCTATCATCATCCCACCATCCCTGCCTCTTCTCCTCCCTCCCCCCTTTCGCTCTCCTCCATTTCTTCCCCTGGAGCGAGTTTCGCTCAGCAACAGCACTGACGCACACACATGACGAGACAGAATGAGACACTATCTGACTCACACTGACGCACACACTTGGCATCGAGGTTTTTGCATGTACGCTGGCACACACGGTTGGCCTCCCACTTATGATGATACACACACACACATACACAATAGTATGACCCCCCCGCCACCCCTCTTTATAAATCACAGTAGCCCACATTCACTGATGTACCTGCGACTCTGTCAGCACTCAGCGTGGTGTAAGACTCCATATATAGGCATTCCTGCTCAAGTGCTCTGACTGAAACAGCCTCCCATCTATTCTCAGCCTCTATTCTGAAGGATCAGGGAGGGGAGGGCTGGAGAGAGAGGGGAGACAAAGAAGGAGTAAGAGCAGGCTAAAATTAGAGGTACAGTACAGAGGGATATGGGACAAACTGTCACACAGTGGAAAATATGGCCATAAGGAGATATGACAAAACTAAAAAATAACAAACATCCATTTGATGCTTTCTTAAATCATAATAGGTATTTTATTATTTATATAAGCAAATATAGATGGATGGATATCCATCATTTTTACTTTTCGGGTCTCACTATCAGTGCCACAAACCAGATAAAATAAGCCTTTAATGTACACGTTGAAGCACAGCCTTAAACATCCACCCTTTCTCTGCAAGTGAACATTTTGTTCCACCAGTACCTGCTGCAGTGTTGCTGATGGAGGTGAGTGGAGGGAGTACAGCACAGCTGACTGCTGCTATCTCCTGGCAAAGACGAGCACTGCAACAAGAGAAGCATCCTGTGTAGTACGAGAGTATACGCTCTGGATGAAGCCATAACAGAAAAGAGCTAATGAGGAGAGAGCGGTTTTATATTTCAGGCTAAATTAACCAAATCAAATTCCAGGTGCAACTTAGATCCAATCTTCACCATTTAACCTGGAGTATAGTCACAGCTAATGTGAAACTGGATGATAAGGGTGGTGTCATTGTTGCATTATCACAGATTAAAGAGTGTACTTAGATACCAAGATCTTTGTGATATACTCTAATGAATCACAACATTAAAAACTCATTATCGCTCTGAGCAAAGAGAGATGTCACCTGGGGGCGTCTGTGGTGTTTGGGACTGCCAGCAATAGACTGTTGTCTTTTGGAGGGTGGGGCCTCCACCGATCAGCCCAGCTGATCATATATTAGATTGGAGATCGACCTGGGAAGTTAGGAATCCGGATCCACATCATGTCTTTGTGGAAAATAGTGCATAAACAAGCAATTTCTCGGCTTCCAGCAACATCCAGTGATTGCAACTGTTGATCATTCCTGCAAGTAACCATTATGTTTATTTCTGCCTGAGAACATACCTAGTAATTCTTTTAATTATGTAAATTTTTTGCTTTCGATCACACAGTACAGTGCAGAACACCAGCAAAAAACGTGAATTAAAGAAATGACAAGCATTGCTAGTCTCCAAATACAGCTACAATGTACCCCTGTGGTCATAAAGATTCAAGAACAATACTCAGGCAGGCTGTTAGTACTAACGCCACTCAGTATTAAGGGATCCAAAGTGAGCCAAGCAAATATCTCCCGCACGATTACACCAGCAGCAGCCAGAACTGTTGATGTGAGGCAGGACGGCAGGATGATGCAAGGCTTTCATGCTGTTTTTGCCAAATTCTGATCCTACCATCTGAACATGACAGCAGACTCATCAGATCAGGGAACGTTTTATCAGTCTTCTTTTGTCCAAGTTTCGAGAGCCCATCCAAAATGTAGCCTCAGTTTCCTGTTCTTATCTGACAGAAGCGGCGCCCGGTGTGGTCTTCTGCTGCCGAGGTCCATCTGCAAGGTTCAGCGTGTCGTGCGTTCTGAGAGGCTACATACCTTGGTTGTAATGAGCAGTTATTTAAGTTTCTGTCCCCTTCTTATCAGTTAGAAGCAGTCTACTGATAGGAAGCAGTCTGACCCCTGGCATCAAGAAGGCATTTTCATCCAGAGAACTGCTGCTGACTGAATATGTTCACTTTTTCGGACCACACTCTGTAAACCCTAGAGATCCTTAAGCGTTATGCTAGTTTATCTTGATTTGATAGAATAAAAATGAGAATAAAGTAAAATAATAATCTAGGCTTTTTAAACATTATAAATTAGCAAAAAAAAAACCTGTTAAATCAGAGGCAAAGTAAAAAGTAATGTCTTTAAATTGCTTGTCATGTTCAATGAGCTTTTCAACAGCACCGTAGTCAACAAATAAGTACAGATAAAAGAAAATATTCCTAACATTTTACAAGCTGCATAATTATGATTTTTACAATTATTTGACAGTTACACCTAACGAGCTGTGTCAGCACTGGTAGACAAACTTTGTTTAAATGTGTTTGAACTAGTTAAAAGTCATTAATTTGAACAACAGAAGTTTGAAGAAGGATAAGATTCCTCTGAAAGTCAATAATTCTCTCACTGCCTGAGGTCCTTGTGATTTGTGCAATAATTAATGTGCTGAACCCTTCAGATCCCTGATAGATAGCAAAAAAACGTGAAATGTGCAGGAAACCATATGCACAACCTGTCAAATACCCAAACTGCCTCCAGAAGTGTTAATAATAGATAATAACATCAAAGAGACTGAATATACAAATCCTTCCATGACAGAGAAATTACATTTTCATTAGCTGAGCTGGAAGGAAATTAATCACGTGGGCTCGTAATTATTTTGAAAATCTAAGACGGGTTGTTGCCAAAATGTAGGCGATGTAAATGCTTAAATTAAGCCGTTTGCTGTCAAAGGGATGTCTTAATATCAGAATGATAAAGAAAGGGTGTTGTGTAACACGTCGTGTTTATTAAGTTCAGACACACACACATTGACAGCGTTTATGCATGAATGTATAAAATGAATATAAAGAGAAATGCAGAGATGTTGCAGGACTTCATTTCTTCTTGCCCGCTAAAGCTTCGGCGGCAGCGGCGGCGGCTGCTGCGTCAGCGTCCGCTTTCAACTTCTCCTCTCGCTGCTCCAGGAAGACTTTGTACTCATCAGCTGATAGACTGGAGAGGAGGATGAGGAAGAGAGAGAGAGAGAGAAGGAAGATTAGAGATGAGGACAGAGATACACCCTTATTTTTTAACTTGACAGGAGAAATCCTTCAGCTATCTGCAACATTAACTCCAAACCTTTTTGTTTTCAGACCCCTGAATGAAAGAGCACCGACTTCTCTCAGGGTTCACCACAATGCAGCAGTGTTCAGCAACCCATCCAGGGAAAATTTCATTGTACAAAAAGGCAGAGATACCAATTTCTTCACTGACAGTACTCCCAATAAATCAAAATGCACCGCAGCCACGAGACAAGTTAGGTTCTAAGCAAGGGGGAGAAACTGATTCTGGGAAAAATACAGCACTATTAACTGAAGTAGAAATGGAAGCGCCAGAAGCAGATGATAGAGCCTGAATACAAAACTACAAGATAAAAAAAAAAAATATATATATATATATGAAATGCTGTGCATGTCATCAGTGATAAAGATCTGGAAGGATAGGACGAAATGCAAAACGAACAGGTTTGTGGCGCTTCGTCTAAAAGCAATCCAAAGCAAAAGCAACACATACAAATCCATAACATCCCATTTTTTTCCTGTGATTTGGCACTATGTACTATTTCTACAGTCACTATAAACTACATGCCGTGCTTCGGCATGCTGCGTCTGCACTCAGTATATGGAAAGATAAACACTTTTAGCAGTTTTATTCTAACAGAAAAATCTGCAGCCATGGAATCAAACTTTCATCCCACACAGGAAACAAATCACTTCTCTCCAAAGGTTTACAAGTTATTTTGTGTTTTCAGGCCTGTTTGTGGAGCTTTTTAATGACCGTCCACACTTCTCTACTTTTTTTCTTTTTTCCCCCCGCAGCTGTGGGCAGCTCCTCCTCCGCCTCTGCAAACTACATTGTGGGCGAGTCCATTAAGAGCACATTGGAAAATCAAGGATTTCTGGTACGCATACTAACTGTGAGCATATTTTGCTTTCATAGTGTAATCATAACACACACTCAGAACCCAATTTGCACATTAACCCTTTAACACCTGGAGCAAAAACAGAGCGTTTTAACATGTTAACGTTTGTACTGTAAACTACTAAAGCTATTTGTTTTCCTTAAGCGGTAATTAGAATTTAAACAGAAAATAAATTTAGTTGATTTAAGCATCACACCAGATTGTGCCTCTTTTTTTCCCCTCCAACATTTGGGTTTCACATTTTTCACTATGGAAAAATAAGCTGCCACAGCCTTAACCATGTAGTTTATAGTAATAAACTTCACATACTCTTCTAAGATCTACTCTTTACTTCCATGAGGAAGAAGACAACTTGGGTGGCACAACTCCATAACTGGTTGTGCCACCCTTGGTAGCAAGAGCTGCCATCAAGTGTTACTGATATCCTACAATGGGACACTCTTCTTTGCCGAATTGTTTTAATTCAGCCACACTGGAGGGTTGTTGGGCATGGGCGGTGTGTTTAAGCTCATACTAAAGCAACTCAGCTGGATTTAAGTCCAGAATTTGGCTAGGCCGAAGTTATTTTATGTTATTGCCATCCACAGGTGGACTTGCTGATGGGTTTCAGATTATTGTCCTGCTGCGTAACCCTGTAATGCCTGTACTAGGGCTGGGCAAAACGATTATTTTCCGAATCGATGAATCTAGTGATTAATTTTTCGATGCATCGATTAATCTAATGCTATATGTTACTGCTAAGCAGCTTAAATTAGTTTTGCATTTACGGAGGTTGGGTGTTTATCTCTGAGTGTATGTCTACGTGGGGGGTGTCAGGATGAATTAAAGGGTAAAAACCAGCGTTAGTAAAAAAGTTGAAAACTTATGGTCGTTTTATGATCGGCCATTTCCACCTTACAAAGCCGGCAAAGACTGAATCACTTCCTTTTCGGTTAAAATATCCCCATACTGTAGAACTGCGTGTTCGGGGGGCGTGGTTTAAGTCGACATGTTACCGCTACTCGCTGCCGCTATGTGTTTTTTTGAAAGTGATGACGCATCGACGCAAATGTTTTACGTCGACGTATTTTACGCGTCGACGTAATCGATTGCGTCAACGCGTTGTCCCAGCCCTAGTCACCACCGATGAATGCTCGATAAAAC
>VURO01024889.1:0-16910 GCA_015108175.1 Pelvicachromis taeniatus
GTGTGTGAGCCGAGTGTGTCCTCTGTGATCTCGCGTGTGTCGTGTGTGAGCCGAGTGTGTCGTGTGTGTGTGTGAGCCGAGTGTGTCGTGTGTGAGCCGAGTGTGTGTGTGTGAGCCGAGTGTGTCGTGTGTGAGCCGAGTGTGTCGTGTGTGAGCCGAGTGTGTCGTGTGTGAGCCGAGTGTGTGTGGGTGGGCCGAGTGTGTCGTGTGTGAGCCGAGTGTGTCGTGTGTGAGCCGAGTGTGTGTGTGTGAGCCGAGTGTGTCGTGTGTGAGCCGAGTGTGTCGTGTGTGAGCCGAGTGTGTCGTGTGTGAGCCGAGTGTGTCGTGTGTGTGTGAGCCGAGTGTGTGTGTGTGAGCTGAGTGTGTGTGTGTCAGTAACAATGTCTTCAGTTCAGTCTCTGAGAGAGTTCATCAACGAGCGACTAACTGCTGCTGCTGAACAAATATTCTTGGAGTTTGAAAAAACGATCGTCCAGTACGAGGAAGAGATCGACCGTCAGCGCAGACTGCTGGATATCACCTGGAAACCGGAAGTGAAGCTGCACCGGACAGGTGAGCGTGATTGAGCATGCGTGGGCTGGTGGCGGACCTTCATCTTTAGCTAACAAAGGACATGTGAGCAGCCACGTGGTTCGTGTCGGGTCTGAATCGTTTTAATTTGAGGTCATTTGTTTGATGCGTATTTGATGTTTGAGAATAATGTATATCATTTCACTTTATTTTGAAAAGTCCCAACAGGATCTTGAGCTTTATTGTGAAAGGTTTATGTGGGATGTTCACAAGCAGACAGCGCAGCCACGCGAGGGTTCTCCCGGCAGCGCGTAAAACAGCCGCTTGTCCGTCCGTAGTGTGGTTATTTAAATATGAGAGAGACGCCGCTACAGTGAGCGTCGAAGACTGGTTACGTCATCACGTGATGACGTAACCAGTCTATTTTGTGACACGAAACAAACGATGTTTTCATGTCAGCCGATTGTTAGCAACAACATATGGTCAAACCATCGCGTGGCTGCGCGATGTTAACTTCCCACATAAACCTTTCACAATAAAGCGTTCCTGTTGAGACTTTTCAAAATAAAGTGAAATGATATACATTATTCTGCCCGAGATTCACAGAGATTACAGGAAAAGCACAGTTTTGTGATATATGTCATTATCGGGATGAGATGTTTGTATCAGTATATGAGACTATTGTCAGCATAGCCCAACTCAGCTGTATGGACAAATCATCAGCACCTGTCTGATACTAACGGGGGCAGAAATACTGCTTCCTGTGTCACCTGCATCTTCTGATGAGCGTACCAGCGAGAGAGACTCGTCACGATGTGTCCAGGAAGTCCTCGTTTTCTGTGGCTCACTCGATCAAAAGCTTTAGCTGCAGAAAGCTTTGTTTGTCGTTTCTTCTGATGCATTTTGTGAATTCATCCGCCTTTAGAGGCGATCCTAACAAACTGCCTGTGTGTAACCTGAAGTAGTGTAAATAAAGTTTGTTTCTCTCGGTTGCTGCCTGCTGTGGCTTTAATGTGGATTCATGCAGACCCCTTGAACAGCTTCCTGATAAAGCCTGTTTGAATGTGGAGCCTGTGCAGTGAGGATGAAGCCTGTGAGGTTTGAATCTGAGGTGGACGCGCTCTGACAGCACGTGGACGCGCTCTGACAGCACGTGGACGCGCTCTGACAGCACGTGGATGCGCTCTGACAGCACGTGGACGCGCTCTGACAGCACGCTGCAGTCACAGGCTCGTGAACGTGCTGGATTTAAAAAGGAGTGAAGAAGATCATGGGAGGAAACGAAGGCTTTTACAGGTGGAAGCCGCTGAAAATGTTCTTAATCTAATCTAATCCATTATTTTCTGCCCGGGTTCAAGAAGTTACTGCTTTTCAAAGGTTCTAGTAAAATATTGGACACTTCCTTCCACTTGAGCAACAAGATGGCGCTGGTGTGTGTGGCTCGCCGTCTGTCACTGCCAGTGTTGTGTTTGTGTTGAACTCTCTCTTGGTGTATGATCACCAAACTCTACTGGATCTCAGACTTTCTGCCAAAGATCGGCAAAGTGGAACCAAGCTGGACATGAAACTTTGGCCCCGGTACTATCAGAGATCCCAGCTCACCTGTGCCGTGTCCCAGCTCCACCGCTCCGTCATAAGGCTCGTCGCCGGGTCGCAAAAGTGTCCGCCTGTTACACCCTTATCCAGTAAACACAGACCGGTGCCAACCTTCTGTTTCTCTCGGCGATCGCTGGTGCTCGGTGGCGGCCTGGATGGGTTGTTCCTGCTCTCCTCGTCCCCGCCGGCGTGGGGTGAATCTTCGGATCTTGCGGCCTCTGTGTCGGCTTCTATGATGGCTAACAACGCGGATGCGCACTTACTGTCAGGATTGGCCTGGTAAATGCTAGGACGCTAGCAAACGAAACCTTTATCCTGAAGGATTTCCTCTGTGTGTGCGAGACGTGGCATCTTCTCTGAACCTCTACCTGATGATTGCTGCTATTTTAATTCCCCGCTGATGTTGGGCCGAGGAGGAGTAGTAGCTGCAATCTTTGTCATTTTAAGCGTGAGCAGCTGTCGACCCCGTCATTCACCGGCTTTGAGCTGTCTGTGTTTGAGCTGCTCTCACGCAGCGCTGTGGTTCATCGGCCTCCAAAACACAATAAGGAAGCTCTCGTCCTGCTCATGACCCCTCAGGCTCTGCTTCCTGCTCGGCTGTCTCTGACAGCTTTGTATCTCTGTCCTCGTTAATGGAGACTGTTGGTTGTGTGAGGCCCAAAATGATGCTGTCCCTCCTCGACTCTTAAAGGAGGTGTTACCAACACTTGGACCTTGGGTTCTTGAGCTGGTAAACCACAGTCTGACGTCAGGTGTAGTCCCCAGAGGTTTTAAACATGCTGTAGTTAAACCCCTGATTAAAAACCTGCTCTTAATCCCACAGTTCTTGCAAACTGCGGGCCGATCTCCAAAGTGCATGTTCTGTCCAAAGTTCTTGAAAAGATAGTTCACAGCCAACCAATGACCTTCCTGGAAGAGCAGAGTGTTTCAGAGGTTTTCCATCTGCTGTTAAACCTTTTCACAGCTCTGAATCAGCCTTTCAAAGGTTTGTAATGACAGATTTTTAGCTAACGACGCCGGGGACTGTGTTGTTCTTGTACTTTTAGATTTGACAGTTGTGTTTGACCTCGCCATTTTACTTTCCCGTTTGGAGCACCGGAGTGGTTCAGGTCCTACACGGTGGGGCGAACTTTTTGTGTCGTCCTCTGCTCCTGTCCTGTGGGTTCAGTTCTAGGCCCCCTCCTCTTTTCTTTGTATCTGCTCCCACTTGGTTCTATACTCTCCACAGCATTGCATGTCACTTCTATGCTGATGACTGTCAGATCTACGTCCCTACATGAAGCCTTTGCTTCAGTGTGTTGATGACATGAAGGCCTGGATGTCTCTTGTTTTCTGCTGTTAGAGGTCAGACAGACTTCGTCCTCCTCACCCCGACCTTTGACACCGTGTGAGATGTTGGTTTTAGTTTTATTTTAGTTGTTGTAGTTGATTCTCTGCTGTTTTATCTTGTTTTTTGAATAATATTTAATAATATTTTTGTCTTTTATTTTGTTGTTTTGTGTTCAGCACTTTGGTCTGTGCCGGGTGTTTTAAAGTACTTTATTAATCAAATCGGATTGGAAAATTCGCTAACATAAGAATGAATATTTTTAACTGGCTGAGTGAAATCAGTCCAGCGTTCACTGCTGACACGGCAAACGTAACCCTTCACTGTGTGGTAACGGGACTGAGGTTCAGCTGTCAGAGACTAATATAAGACTTGTCAAAAGAAAGAAAATAGAAAGCCCAACAAAACGCTGACTGCAAAATGCGAGCGAATAAAAAGAGTGGACCTCCCCATTGGTGACAGTGACAGACGGCCTTCTACAGAGGCTTCGATGTCCAAACTGCTGCCCACTGCTGGTCACGCGCTCTCGGCTGATCATGTCGGGGCAGAGCCGTCCGCCGCTGCGAGCCGGCGGATGTAGGCCGGATGATCCAACTGAAGTGACCCTGGTTTGGATGTTTGTCCACTTTAAAGCATTTATCATGCGTTACCCGCACGTCGCCTCGCCGTGCGTGGCTGCGGACCCCCACCCTGGTTTTGGAGGGCTTCACTGGAGCGCTGCTCATTGTTGTGTTCGCTGGCAGCCAAACTCAGTGTGCTGTAAATGTAACCACACTGAGTCTGTTTACAGGCTGCAGGTCTGCTCACACGCAGTGAAGCTGTGTGTGTGTGTGTGTGTGTGTGTGTGTGTGTGTGTGTGTGTGTGTGTGTGTGTGTGTGTGTGTGTGTGTGTGTGTGTGTGTGTGTGTGTGTGTGTGTGTGTGTGTGTGTGTGTGTGTGTGTGTGTGTGTGTGTGTGTGTGTGTGTGTGTGTGTACAATGAATGATCTTCATTGCCTGTTTGTATTAGATGCCTGCAGTACTTTCAGTCCGTAGCTAAACCATAGAGAGTCACCATACCATCATCTTTATTCAGCCGTGTGATAAAATCCCTGGCCGATGTCAGAGACAGTGTGGGAGATGGAAAAAGATGTGATGAACCTCTCTGCTCGTTGTGGTCTGACCTTCACAAGGATGTGCTCTCTTCCAATAAAACATACACACATTCTTCTATCCTTACAGAAGTACTGAGGCACCTGGGATCTATGCAAGACCAGCAGGAACTGCAGCGATGTCAAGGTTGTCTTTCCATATATGAAGTAAGACATCCTCACCTTTAGTGTCCACATGCTTTTTTCTTTGTTTGTTAGTATCATGATACAAAATTTCGAGATTAAAATTGAAAATCTTTTTTTTTAGAATAAAGTGGAAATGTGGAGATAACTGGTGACGTTTCAAGACAAACTGCTATACCCTTGTGAAAATGCCTTGTGATACAGCATACATCCTCTTTATTGCACGAGGCTTTAACCATTGAAAACCTTGGATCTGTCCATTAATAGACATTTAATTTGTACAAATCAATTTTGCACCATCTGTTCAATATTCTTATACTGACCACCACACTGTTTATGTGCTAAAAGTCAAATAATTTCCTTCCTTGTTACTAAAACTGATTCTGAAGCACACTTTCACTAACTCAGAGGGTGTAGCAACCATCTCAATTTGCCTTGAAACAGCAGCTGTAATCTCCACATTTCAACTTTTTTCTTGAAACAGAATTACAACTTTAATATTAAATTTCTAATTTATTCTCAATGTGATTGTTAATATTTTTCTTCTTAATGTGGCCCTAAAACTCCTTGGTATGGAGATTTGTATATATTTGTCACTGAGATGTATATCACCACCCACATTTTTCTGTACAGCATTAAAACTTTACACGGATTTTCAGAAGCAGTGGACACAATCTGATAAGCATAGCAGAGCAATTTGTCTCTCCTACCACAAAGGCTCTGAAGGAAATAGCTTCATTACTTCAGCTTCTGATGTAATATAGTACTGACCCAAAAAATGCTGTAAATGAATTCCACCAACTAAATATTAAGATGATGCTTTACCACCTATACGGAGTTTATTATGGGAAATATATGGTGGCTCTGAAAGGTCAAACGCATTAAAACACCAGCAAATATAAAAAACACAGCAAAAGCAGAAATTAAAAAACGAAAAGTTAAATAAGCACAAATGAAATTAAAGATAAAAAACACAACAGAAGTAGAAAAAATAAATTTCACAAAACACAATGTGTGTATTTTTGGGGAGATGATAAAGTGACGGACAAAGTCCAGAAATGAGAGAAACCAAAAGATGTGAAGAACTGCACTGAGACATGGTTAAAAGAAGAAGCTCAGGATTCATTTGTGTTGTGTGGCAGAAAAAGATGAAGGCAATGTGTGTTTCAATCACATGATTCATATAAAACTGTAGATACATGTTTGCTATTAGCCATTTACTGTTTCAGCAGCTGTTTCGTCACGTTATTGTGTTGCCTAAAATTTCTTTAGTTTCATGAGTTTTTGAACATTTTTTGAATTTCTTCAGCATTTTTTCTGTCTCCATTGTGTATTATTTGACTTCTGTTGTGTCTTGTGTGATTTTGCAGCATTTTTCTATTTGCTGATGATTTCTTAAGTTATTGTGTGTTTGACCTCGTAAGGATGCGGTAGAACTCCCTTTTAATGTAAAAACACAGAAAAATGATATTTTTTGAGAAATATCAATTCCAGTAATACTCAGCCTATGAAAGAAATCCCTTTCGTAGCTCTGAGAAGCTGTCATTGAGTAACTTTGTACAGGCTAAATCTGCAAGTCTACATTATAGTCAGGTTAGACTCTAACAGTGGGTATTTCTCAGACCCATGAAGAAAAGATGCCACTGTTTCATTATTAGAAATAGAAAAGAATAGAATCCAAAACTACCACATGCCATAGTCACAGTATGTCATGCTGAATTTATGGTTGTGCACTGGTGCCCATGTGCATGCAATCTTCCAATAAGCCATCAGTGCCTACAAAGAATTTGGTTGGTGTAAAGCTTGTCTTAGGAAACAACAGACTGCACCTATAAGAGGAAGAATAATACAAGACTAGATCTTTATTGATTTAGTTTGCAACAATGTTGGTGCATTACAAAAATCTCCATTGTAAGTACTGATTTCCTTCTCATAAAAGTCAGTAAACTGAGCACTGTCAGTAAACACATCTTCTTTGATTTCTTTGAATGCTGCAGGTCAGGTGAGTTTGTCTTTCGGTCACAAGGTTAAATTCAGGCATGGCCTCTCTCATATCCATGTTTTACATCATTCACCTTTGACCCCTCACTCTGTGAGATCAGATAGCCCAAACATCTCTAGCAGCAAATGAGTATGAACTTAGGAATCTAAAAACTTTCACAATTCTAGAAGCAGGTGGCGCTAAAGAGACCAACCATCAACACCCTGCTCTTTCTGGCACTTTGCACACCACTTGCCATTCACGATCTAATATCAAATATATCGTATATCTTCCATTAGTGGCCTGTCTCTTATTGGCGCCCGTTTCTAATAAACGCCGGTTTGAAAACATGTCACGGCAAATAGACCTTTGACCCGGAAGTCCCTCCACACTGTAGTCGGTCCTCCCGCGTCTCATCACTCTGCCAGCTGTTTCCAGTCAGTCGTCATCTATAACCAGTGGCATTTAAAATGGATGTGCGGCAAGAAGTGGGATTATTACACTGAACTGAAACTGTAGGCTAGAGAACCTGCTAACTCTGATTTTCTGGTCTTTTACTTCCTGTCCTGCAGAGTTGGGTGGAGAGAAGTTTTGGGGAGCACCACTCGTGCACTGGGCTACCACAGACAAGGAGACACTTGGGAGCAAAGGAGGAGCACAATTGGGAACTGCATTATTTCTGAACTGCTGGAATACGTTTTGGAGCACTGTCAATAAACTTTTCACCACGGTCTAAAAACCATGCCTGTCACTTCCATGACAATTACAATGAGAATAAGAGCCTTGTCTCCAACAACCGCTGGTCTCTTTTAAACGTCGGGCCGGCCGAATAATTTTTTGAATAAACGCCGGGGCTACTATTGGAAGATATATGGTATTATAATATTACTATTGATACTTTTAAGAATTTTTTGTAAATATCAGGCTCTAAAGTGAAAACTGTCCCACAACAGAAAGCTTTTAGTTTCTCAGGAACTTTCAGTCCATTTCAAGGCCATGTGGAAATGAATTCTAAAGAGCTATCGAGTTAACAGTGTTTCCATGAGAAAATAGTGCTTATGAAGGTGCTATTTACACACGCAGCAAGAAGTTGCTGATAGTTAGACATTTATGCTCTGCAGCAAGTCTTCAGTGGATGGCGGGTGATTAATACCCAATGCCCATTGCTCCTAAGGAACAAGCTCTAAATTATCTGAAGGGGGAAAGGGCTGCCAGACTGAAAATTAAGGAGGAAAAAACTTTTCAACGTGAATTATTCACTGTACACGACTCGAGGGCCTCAGCTGTCCCTTTACAGCCTGGCTCCTAACTTCAGAATGAGTCTCCCTCCCAGTTTTTTTCTTTCCTGTGTCACAGGAACAATTTGCCGGTGCAAGGCTGTCCGAGCCTGTCGTCTCGCTTGTTTTATGATCACTCCTGAGATGTCAGCACAGACCACTCTTTGTCACCTCCCAAAGTTTCTCTGTATTCTTGGTGTGGCTGTCTCTGCAGAGGTGTACACAAGCCCCGAATGGTGGAAACAACATTTGTTCCTCACTGAAGTCCGGCAGGGACGGCGAGAGGCGAGAACTGACATTTGGGAAAACCATCAGGAGGACTTTACGCATCTGACCTTCACATGTCTACATGCAGTAAATATAGCCCCCTGGTTTTTCTGGATGAGTCGTGAGTACTGACTTCCAGAGGGAGAAACAGGGAGAGGAGAGCGTGAGAGACAGGGATGGAAAGTCCAGCATGGATCACACAGCAGGGTTGCAGACTCCCTTCCACATTTAGTTAAATTCACAATATTTTCCAAAATTAAATTCTGGCAATGGCTATCATCACATCGGTGCTTACAGAAAATGTATTGCTGACAGCTTGTTGCGCTTCACTTTGGCAAATAACCAGTGAAAAGTCACTGCATTAATAAAATCAAGCTGGATTTTCTTAGTTTTAGGCTAATGTTAGGCCAAGCTTTGGCATTTTTGCCTCCACCTGACTACAGTAATGGCAGATGGGATTGTATTTCTGGTGTTCACATCATAAATCAATTTAAATATGAAACTAAGGATTTCTTTGCTCAACCACCTTTTTGTTCTGTGACTTCACTGTGAGCAGTTTTTAACAACCATCTACTGAATGAGTAGTCATGCATTACAATTGTAGAAATTTTAATATTTAGAAGAAGTAGTAATGATCTTTCAAACAATTGCATAAACATGCTACATTATTCTTAAAAACAATTCTCGCATTGAAAAACCCATCCATCCATCCATTCTCAGCTGCTTATCCTTTTCAGGGTCGCGGGGGGCGCTGGAGCCTATCCCAGCTGTCTTGGGGCGAGAGGCGGGGTACACCCTGGACAGGTCGCCAGTCTGTTGCAGGGCATTGAAAAACCAAAATCTAAATCAATGCTGTTCTGGGTTTTTTTTTTATAACACTCTCCTTTTACCGCTCCTGTCACAGCTTGTTGTAATTTACTGAACTTGCCTCCCATGATTGCTAGACTGATTTAAAAGCCCAAATGCATTTTCACCGACCACTGAACAAGGCCCATTTTCCCACAGAGGTGACATTTTGGAGACAGATGGACTTGCAGACAGATAATGACATATTTCTTTTTGAAAAATGCCAGTTTCCACTGATGACTGAAGTAATGCCGTCACTGTACAGTGACAATGCCAATAAAAAAAATTGATTGCATAGTAAATAAAGCCAGCGTAGCATGAAGAATTGAAAATATTTGTGCAATGTGCAAAGAAGTTGTGACTGTGTTGTGTAATGTTACTTTTTCAATCGGTTACATGTATGTGTTTGCAGGGCGAGTCAGGTTCCTGTCAGCGTGTGCGTCATTCCTCAGATGGACGCTCCAGAGTTGAAACTCTCCCTGGGCAGCACATCTGGACGCCAGCAGTCCATCTCTTTTGTACCGCTCACGTTCTGCTTCTTCTCATCTCACATAATCTAACCTTCACATCAGTGATTTCAGTCACATTGTAGTCAAGAGCTGGGTGTTGAAGTTGCAGGTGTATTGGTGAGTCTCACTCACACAATTGTACATTTGAAACTAAACTGTGAATTTCAGCTGGCCTGCGTATGGTGAAGATTTTCAAGGATGACTTTATTGAATAATTACAGCTCTCACCTCATATTACCTCCAATGTTTATATTACAATATAAACATCTTGTTTTTAAAAAGACCTTTAGTAACCTCTTTTCATGTATCTGTTCCGAGTTTGGTTTAAACTTGACATTGAATTGACTTGAATCAAGATGCCTTTTGGGATTTAAGAAGGGTTTGCGTGCACAGTTACAGTGTTTGACAAGTTAATTTAAAAACCTGAGATTCAAACAAGTGAAATGGAAATAATTTTTTATCTTTTATTTTTATCTGCTGTATTGTTCGTATTAAGTACATATTCAAATCTGTAAAATTTGCCTTCCACTTGCATTACTTTCACTTTTTGGAACTGGCTGATGTAGTTTCCCATCATCATGCTCTTTATACTGGCTCTATGGGAAAATGAGGCCCACAGCTTCACCTTGTAATGGGCCTCCAATTCTTGACCTTTGCCCCAGGAAGCATGTTGGGGTGTCGCTGGACATTTAAACTGATAGACTGACAGAAAACAAACGTCAGTGCCAATGAAAATGTAAATCATTTAAACTTGGTGAAAGCTGTCGGTGCCCCTGGGAAATATGGGGATACGCTGCAATAACAGCGTGGAGAAAGCTGCCATTCATGACCATTTTCAACAAAACCCCATAAACTGTCTCTTCCTGATTACCTCTCACTGTGTTATTAATGATCAGCTTTAGGCAAAGACTAAGCTTCTTTTTAATATTGTCCTATTACTGTTTATAATCTAAATATGGAAATATACAAGTATAGCTTGGGCAACTATTCTCCTTGCAAACAACAAGCAAAAACAAAAAGAAAGCTCAAGAATGATTAAGATTTTTTTAATCAAATTAAAGTAATTATAACCATAATGTCCTAATTTCTTATTTTCTAAATTTTATTTTATTTTCACACTAAAAAAATGGTCCTGTGAAATTTTAAAAGACATTGGAAGACACTTTTTTCTTCATGTGTGCATTTAAAAAAAAAACACTTTATTAATGTATACTATATATTCTTAAACCTTTTGGTTAAGTGTGCTGTATGTAAGGATCCTTTAATAACTGCAAAACAATTTATATGTATTTAAAATATATTTTTTGCACTGAATTATTGAATGCTTATGCCATTATGCCATATATGACTTTACTTATTCATTCATGTCAAGTGATTGCCTTATAATGTGGCTGTTGTGTCAAATTCTCTGTTTTGTGTGTGTGTGTTAGGGGTTTAGAGTGAACAGATAAGCTTACACAGTGTGTCTGTAGGGTTGGTGGGGGGACTGCTAAAAATTGACTTGCCATGCTGACATGCTGCTCACTTTGAGGTCTCCTTTTTACAGCATAAACGCTCCATCAGTCAGCACAGACTGTTCACTGCCGATGGAGCGAATCGCAGTTTAATCGCTCCCCAGGCACAATGCTAGTTACATCCAGTTCTGCGGACGGAGAAACTGAGGAAGTTGTTGTTCAATCAGCTAAGTGCACGTCGTTTTGCCATAATGTAAATCTCACTACAGTTTTCTTCAGAGCCCGTGGTCATGCTTTGAGTGGTCAAACAAAGTAGTAAGTTTAATAGGGACACTCTCTTGTTGTTGCTACGTAAATTACACTGTAAATTTAAGAAAGTGATTTAATTATAAAACCCCAAAAATGTCAACATAAGTTTGTGGTTGCTGACTTCATAAATAAGAAATATGTGGGGTATAGCTTTTTAAAAAGCACTTTGTTCATCTATGGGCTTCATATAAGTAAAACTATATATTTTTTTAGTTCCAGCTTCAGGTCTATTAATTGTTTATTCTGCCTCTGGAAGATATTTGTATAAATCATACATCAGTTTATCCCTTGTAATCTGTGAAAGCAGACTAGTTTCACATCACACATAGACGGCATTCATCTGCGAAAGCTGTTTTCTTTGTTGTTGCTGCCAGAATGGGAATTGTTGAGATGAATAAGGCCTACAGGCTCTAGCAGCTTAAAAACATAAAAATCATCCACTGACCTCCTCACCCCCTCCCTTTGTCAGGTGCGTGCTGTGCCCCCACCCTATATTTAGATGGAATATATGGGGCAACCACTCGTACCCATTCAAACAGGCCTGACTCCCTCTCCACTGGCATTTTGGCTCGATTTATCTTTGTCAGAGATGGCCCGGTGATCTCTCTGGGCGCAAACATCTCACGGTGAGACGTAAATATTCCGATAAGCTGTGAACAATGTTGTTACACGTTAATGATCCTGCCTGGAAACACGACGTCAAACCAAAACCAAAATGCGGATACATTTATGCACTCATTTCTTTTATGGAACAAATGCTGAAATTATGAACTAGTGGGGAAATATTGGAGATATTCCACAGACATATTTTTAGTTTGATGATGTGACTATTACCAACAAGTGTTTTTTTTTTCTTTACATGTTTAACAGAAGACTAGCCTGCCATTAGCAAGAGGGTGCTTATGAGACATTCACTTCAGCAAATACTAGCATTATGGTGTGATAGTTCCATGCAGGGAGCAGCTAATACACTGGCATGACGTTGCTATGTTACCTCTATATAAATTCTGTGAGATTTAAATTTATTAGCTTTATTTCATTTGACTGTTAAAGTTTTTTTTTCTTTCACTGCTTTTAATTTCAGGTTTTATTTATTGAGAGGTTTCATTTTTCTCTTGAGTATTGAATAACTCCTTTTTTAAACTATTTTTTTCTGCGTTTCTGTGTTTGAATTTTGTTTCAATTTTAATTAAAATTTTCTGTTCATGTCGTGCTTCTATAGAATTGTGTTTTCTCTCTTGTTTGTGCATTGGCTTTTTGTGAAGCTCATTTTCACTCACATTTTCAAAGAAGAATAACCGTTCATCCACTATAAACAGATAATAAATGTGCCGTGAGCACAGCAGTTTGCTGTTTGTGCCAGTGCACAAAGAAATGCCTAAATCCTAAAAAGGTCACTGCTGACATGTGACTCACCCACCTAGCTCCTATTCTTCCAACTTCCATGTTTCATATTGAACGTCCATACTGTCATTTTGAAATGTTTGAACCTAATCCTGAAATAATGCATGGTGGTTGCTTTTCTTTCTGCACCTGAAGCATTAACATTTGTGAGATGCAAGAGTGACGAATGCCCATTTATCACTTTCTATAGCCTCCTGGAAACCTTTCACACAGTGTGTGTTATACTAACACAGTTTCTGTGCGCTGACCGGTGAGCATGTGCATATATATTACGTTCACACATTTTACATTTTGCACACTTTAAGCATGGGTGTTTATGTATATTGCGTATGCTTGAGTCCCTATGTGTGTGTATGTATCTGGCCAAGCTGGGTTTGTTTGACCAGCTGTTTGGAGGGAAAGCCTGATCCCATGTGACCTTGTGTTTCTCCAGCTGCTCTTGGATCAGGACAGCCAGCCCTCTCTGCCAGGAGACACACAGGATGGGCCCAAACCCTTTTTACACTGCTTTTTCTGGTTTTCTTTTTCAGCATTATTATTGTTGGTAACAGTAGTAGTTGAATCCACAGAAAATGTTAATTCTTTATTTAAAAAAATGTAATCTGTGGTAAGAGGGGAAAACCCCTTGTATTAGATAATCGCTGCCCTACAGCACTAAAATAGTCATACAAACAAAAATTTAATCTGAATTAACTTGTATAGAAATTTGTCCTACTGAAGGGTTATTACTGGGACCAACGATAATGTGTTTTACCATTATGCACTAAAACGGTAAAGCTAAAATACTGGATTATTTTGTAAATAATAGTATGCAAGTACACGATACAATGAATAATACTTGTGTTAGGTTGTATAACAATACAGCTATTTCTGTAGCTACAGAAGAGTGCTAAAGAATTCTCTTTAAATGTAGTTAAAAGATTTACTGATTTTTGTCATATCCAAAAATATGGAAAAATTCAAGATCCATGCCAGTCTTTCCATTTATTTCAGTCCACAGAGCACAAAGAAGTTAGTGTGGCAGATCTGAGCCAGTGATTTAAATAAAATGAGACAAGATTCAAAGTATAGTTGTCTGTAAATGTTGGTTATTGGCTACAAATAAACTTTTAGACAAGAGACCAGTCACTGAGTTTTTTTTAACACACATTCAATAACTGTGTAAATCAAACTTTATCAGAATTTGAGTTTTTAGACATCATTTCTTATTTATATGATCAAACGCACTGAGCCAAATAAGATTAACCACTATTGTCTAAACTGATATACTTCACATATTTAATTGACAATGGCTGTGTTAAGTCTTAAAAGCTGCAGTGCAATTTTGTATAGGCAAATAACACTCGAGTGTGATGAATGGCCTAAATGTGTTTACCATCGTCTACGAGGTGACAGAGTCTCAGGAACTGAAGACCACAAGCTGGATTCTCTAGAGGAGAGACTCAAGCCGAGATGGTGGATGAGCGAGGCGGTGAAACCTGTCGGCTTCACACTCACACTGTCACGCAAACACAAGCACAACTTAACACTCACAGACTGAGAAACACCTTCACACGTAGACACACTTAACACAAACACTCACAGACACAAACCACCCAGCATACACACATCACCGTGCTGCTTATAAGAACACATGTTCCTGCACATACAAAGCTTATTGCAATAAGAACATTATAATACATTAGCCTGTGTCATGCTGTTTACAGTAGGTATTTATAGAGTTGTTCACCACAAGTAACATTTGTAAGAGTGCATGTGTGTGTGCGTGTGTGCACGCGTGTGTGTGTGTGAGCCTCGCCAATTAAAATGGCAAGACAGCGGTGACTGTCAGCAGTCAGGTGCTGGATGTTTGGTAGAATCAGACGCATGAATGTGACAAACCCAGACGCTGGTCTTACAAGGTAGAAGGCGGCGAGCTGTAAGCTTCCACGACCACATCAGTGTGTACTGAAAGAAAAGTTGCGAGGTCTCCTGAGGGTCAGAGAGACAAACATGAATCCACGAATTTGTGTATTAATGTTAGTTTCAAAAAGTTTGACATAAAATAAAAGAGAAAGTAAATACTTTTTTAATGGCATACATGCAAATGAACAGGCTGAACGTTTTCCCTCATAAATATAAAAAGATGCAATATTGCTTAATTATTTTTATTTAATTATTTTTTCTATGTTTGAACATTCAAATTTAGTTGCGACCGATTTTTTAAAAAGTCAGACATTTTTATTCACTCCTCTATTTATTCAACAGTGATAATGTGACTTATTTAAAAATGACACACATAAAGGTAAAAGACTAATTTTACCTCCTCTTTAAAATGTGTAGTGCATTATCAGTGCAACTGGCTCAGTAGCATACATTTAGCCGTTTCCTGGTCATTTATCACTATTATCAGTTAAGCTGTTAAACAATCATTACGGTACATTCATTATTCATGTGTGTCTCATATGATAAATATATATTGAAAGAATTTAGCTTTTTAAATATATTTAGCAATGCTGCAAGGTTTTATTCATGTTTTGAGTTTATCAAGTGAAAAAAGATAAAAGAATTACTATTTAATAATTGTACTGAAGTTAATAAACAGGTCATTTGTCACGCAGACAGACAGATACACCGCAAGTCCTCAACATTTCTAGTAATCCCCTGTCTATTCCAGCTCTTGTTTACAGATGTCTTTCTCTTTACTGCTTTAAGTTTGCTGATGTTTGAAAGTGTCTGCACGGCCTTTTCAAAGCTTTCAACTGCAACCGAGGCTTCCAGCTCAGCTGGTCGCACATGTCTGTCAACACTGCTATTACCATCCTCTGTGTGTTTCTGCGTGTATGTGTGTGTTACCGGGTGGGTGAAAGCTACCCAGGCCTGTGACCTTGAAACTAACACTGAACATTATACTCAACACCTTCCCACATGCACATATATGCATGCACATGTTAGCTAAGTCATATTCTCAGCCAAAGGCTATTGACCTTTTTGCAGGTTTTACATTACAAACACATGCTCAAATCTTTGCATAGCAGTATACATAAATGAACACTTAAGACCCAAGTATTTCCCATTTAAGGTTGTTAAAATTACCTTTTTCTCACTTGCAGCTTGTTCAGACTGGTTATTAAAAGTGTATATGGTGATTAGATTGAGGAGAAGTATGTTTGGCTACTGACCAAACCATAAGTAAGTTACTGCTCTTTATATGTTTACACTTGTTCTGTATTAGTAAAACTGTTCGTCTGACCTCACAAACTGTGCTACACTTCACGCAGACTGGGCAGTCTGTAAAACGAGCACTATAACTGTCTTTTAGAGCGTGAACACATGGAAAAATATGGTCCAGCATGTAAAAGGTTGCTTAAGGTAGTAAGTATAAGAATTAATTTAATGAGTATGACACAAAGTGTAAGCATTTGGAAGTGATAGTTAAATTCTCTGTTCGTAGATAAACACAGCAGAATAGGCAGAATAGTACAGAATGGGATTTTATTTATTTACTCTTTTTTTTAGAGATAAACTGGGATTCATTTACTAACTGCTTTAGCAGATGTAGCTAGCTGTTTACATGTTGCTAATGAACACAACACACCAGTTGCTTACAGCATGAACAAGATAAGAAAGAGACTTCAGCTCTCACATGCACTGCATTTCTCAAAGATGCCAACCAAGTATGCCTACAGTGTCATGTGGTGTTTGGATGCCCTCTTTTGTATTGGTGACACTTCTTTCACAAGTTTTTAGTCACTGACCAAGAGCAAAGGTTTCTTTTGAGAAAAATGCCTTCTAGTCTTCATCTCTACATTAGATTACACTTTATACAATCGTAAATTGCTTCCTTGATTTATGCTAAAATATTTAATATGCAAAATTGCTTTCCCTTGAGGGAAACGTTTGAGCTGAAGTGCCACAGTGCTAAAGTGAAAAGGCTCAGTGACCATGACAATGTGCTAATGCTACAATGGGTCTCTAACGAGTGAGAGCCAGTGCTAATTTCCCTGTTTGACAAAAGGACTCTGTGATCCTTGGCTTCTAGTGGTTAGCCGCACAAGCAGGTGTATGAGCGTGTGTGTGTGTGTGTGTGTGTGTGTGTGTGTGTGTGTGTGTGTGTGTGTGTGTGTGTGTGTGTGTGGTGTGTGTGTGTGTGTGTGTGTGTGAGAGAGAGAGCGAGA
>VURO01024900.1:9697-25027 GCA_015108175.1 Pelvicachromis taeniatus
CTCGCTGCCCGCCCACCCGCCAGCCCGGCCGTGTCGGCCCAAACCTCCACCTTGCGCAGTCAGGAACTCCCATCTCCCCTCTCGACCTCATCTTCCTCCGTCCACCCCTCCGTCCCTCCCGCCCCCCCTCCCTCCTGTCCACGCACCTCCTCCCCCTCTCTCTCCTTCCCCTGTCCCCACTCCTGCTCCTCCCCTGCTTTCCACTGTCTCCTCTGATCTGACGCCCTCTTTCTCCCCCCCCCCTCTTCCTGCCCCATTGTCTCCTACACTTGCATCCTCCTCCTCTCCTTCCTCACCCCCTCCTCCCCCTGTGTTCCCACCCACCTCACCGGCTCCTCCGGTGCTGAGCTCAGTGGACCGGCTGGTCGGGAGCACCTCCGTGTGGCGGCCCGAAGGACTCAGCCATGAGCAGACCGCCAGGATACTGGAGGAGGAGCCAGCCGGGGTGAGACGTTTACACGCACGCGTCTATATACACCGCGTCTGCTTGTAGAGGCACGTGTATGCACAGGAAGTTTGAATCAACAGCAGAAACATGTTGGATCATGGATCATACACACAACACTGTTTATCCCTATGATCTGTTCTGTATGCACGTATTTATGCTTATAGTTGTACTATAGTCTAAGTATAGTACGTCCTGGCTTCAGCAGGGGGGGCACGACTGGCCCTGCAGGGTTTGAGTCCCTGTAGCAGGGGTCACCAACATGGAGCCCGCGGGCACCAGGTAGCCCGCAAGGACCATATGAGCGGCCCGCGGGCCTGTTCTAAAAATAGCTCACTATAACAACTTACCAGTAAGCTGCATCTATTTTTATTTTTTGTTGCTATTTTTTTAAAATCACAGTTGCATTGGTGTCAATTTGTTAGAGATAATATAAAAAAAAGTTTATTATTAAATATTAGACCAGCGCTAGCTGGTCTCCATGGAAACAGTTGCCATAATCAGTGTCTTTACATAGATGAATATCATTAATTATTAATGATAACATTTAATTAAAGTTAAACTGAGGAAATGTGTTATTTCAGAAGTGTGTGTCACACTGGAGCCCTTCACATTAATCAGTACCTGAGAAGCAGCTCTCTGTCACACAGGCTGGTGAGCCCTGCCCTGTAGTGTGTTACTGATGGTGGCCTTCTGCTGGTGCTCGCATTGTGAGTCATACAGCTGTGCGCGCTGTGTGGGTCTAAAACAGGAGGCAGCGTCTTACTGTACATCACATGACCTGAGACTTAAAACCACACTCGCTGGTGTCTGCAGGCCTTCCTGGTGTGCAGCACAGAGGACGCCGCCGCGATGCTATCGGCACGGCTGCCTGACGAGCAGGGGGCGCCGCTCGTACGCGACCTGAAGATCCAACAACACAAGACGTGTAAGTGCTGTTTCAGAAAGTACGCACACTCACACACAGCAGGAAGTCGTTCATTCTCCTCTGTCTCCCCCAGTCGTCCACTTAGAGGGCTCCTCTCTGGTCTTCGATGACATCTTCAAACTTGTCTCCTTCTACTTCCACAGCAGGTAACACAAACACACCTGCAGCAGCACACAGGGCATCATACAACACACACACAGTAAAACACACACACAGTAAAACACACACACAGTAAAACACACACACAGTGCCCACAGTGCTCACACTCCTTCAATACCTGCTTCATTCAACCTTTTCCAACTCAATCCACCAATCAGGGACATCCTGGCCATCCCACTGAGGTTACCCACGGCCATTACCACGGCAACTAAGAGAGAGGAGCTGGAGAGCATTGCTGCTATGGGTGCAGGTAAAATAAATCTAACTCATCGGGTCATTAAAGATGGTCAAATTATCACTAAGGCAAACACCAGTCAACAAATCACTGAAAGACCATCTGATTGAAAACAGCCCAAAAATTGTAATCTGATGGATTATCGGAGATTATCAGATACTAGTAGAGATTATTAGACAATCTTGACCATGTTTTTTTTAATGCTTTCTAACAAATATTGTGACTGAGGATACAGTAACAATATGTAAAAGACATGCCGTTACTTTATATTAATTAAATAATAATTTTTGAAAAAGTGCTTTTTCCTGACATCTCTATAAGTTTGACCTGGTTTCATCCTTTTCTCCTCATGTTTCTTCTAAGTCTGCTGGCCTGCCTGATAGATGCTCGTATTCTGAAGCATGTTGGAGTTTTTCAGGTTAAATGTGAGCAGCTCTGAGAATACAGACACTTTAAATGTTCCTGTCTGGAGAAACATGAAATATCTGAGTTATGGAGCAGAAAGTTAGAGGTCATCCAGGTCTTTATGTCTTTAAGACATTCCTGCAGTTTAACTAACTGCTGTGTGTTATCTGGCTTCATGGATAGATAAAGTTGGGTGTCATCTGCATAGCAGTGAAAATGTATGCTATGCTTTCTGATGATACTGCCTAAGGGAAGCATATATAATGTAAACAGAATTGGTCCTAACACTGAACCCTGTGGAGCTGAGCACTAAATCAGATAAAAAGTCTGAGAAATCAGACAGAAACTCTGAGTAAGGCCCAGGTGGACCAGAGATGATCACAGACTGGTTTTTGAGTTTTCCAGCTGGGGTGGACGAGGCTAAGCATCAGGCTTTCAAATGAATTAAAAGTCTGTCCTGGTCTTTGGTTGATTAATAGGCTGGTGTGGAAAATTGCTGCCACACCTCCCCCGCGGCCTGTGCTTCGAGGTTTCTGATAGTTAGAATGACTCGGGGGTGTTGATTCATTTAAACTAACATAATCATCCTGCTGTAACCAGGTCTCTGTAAGGCAGAGTAAATCAATGTGTTGATCGATTATTAGGTCATGTACTAGCAGAGACATTGGAAGAGAGAGACCTGATGTTCAATAATCCACATTTCACTGTTTTACTCTTTGGCTCAGATGCAGATACTGTATTGTTCTTACTTTGTGATTTTTTATGTTTAATTAGTTTTTTGCTGGTTTTTAGTGTTTTTTGTCTCTTTGGCCGCCCCTCCCTGAGCCTGGTTCTGCCGGAGGTTTCTTCCCGTTAAAAGGGAGTTTTTCCTTCCCACTGTCGCCAAAGTGCTCATAGGGGGTCATATGATTGTTGGGTTTTTCACTGTATGTATTATTGTAGGGTCTACCTTACAATGTAAAGCACTTTGAGGTGACTGCTGTTGTGATTTGGCGCTATATAAATAAGTTGTATTACACAAGAAATGAGAAGTTTTAATTAAAGTTTTAGATGAGCTACACAAAAATACCACTGTGCTGTAGCAGGAAGAGGAAGTGATGTTGATGATGATGATGACGAAATCATGTAAATGGGAGTAACTCTTCTTCGTGTCGCAGATTTCTGGACGTCTGAGCTGAACCGGCGGGCTGAGAAGCAGGACCCGGTGTCGGATCAGACCCGCATGTACCTGTACGTGAACTCTGTTCCTGTGGAGGAGCGGCCCAAAGACCCGAGCAAAGACCCAAGCCCCTCCTCCACCTCCAAACACGACGCCAGCACCAATCAGAGCATCACCTCCTCCCTGCCGAATGGAGAAGCCTCACAGAAGCCTAGCACGCAGGTTAAAGGTCAAACCAAAACAAGCTATGAGCTTAAATACAAGCGCCCCCCACCCCGCCCCCCAAGCCTGGGCTCAGGGGCCGGGATGGCCCTCCTCTTCTCCCCTCCTCCCCCCTCATCTCAGCCGCTGTCTTCTGCAACTCCTGAAGCTGAGAGAAAAGAGGAAGGAAGGGGAGGAGTAGCGGAGAGCGAAGAGAGGAAGTCGACGTTAACATCACCTCCCCCGTCGAGGCCTCCTGTCCCGCCGCAGGGCCGAGCTGCTCCCCCTCTGCCTCCTGCTCCTCTCTGTCGCACCTCTCCCTCCAGAAGAAGCTCTGAGCGAGCGGCCGGAGAAGGGACAGAGAGAGAGAAGGGACAAAATGCCTCAAAGAAAGCTGAGAGAGAGGAGGGAGGAGAGCAGGGGGAGAGAAGGAGGAGCAAATCAGGTCTGCTGTTTGAGCACGACAGCAGAGACCAGCACCCAGAGGACGAGGAGGAGGAGGAGAAGGAGGGAGAAGGACGAGGCAAGGAGGACAAGGTGAGAGCCAGCCCCATGTGTCCCCCGCCGGGAAAGAAACCGTCCCGCCCAGTACCACCACCGAGGAGGAGACCCACCTCCCACGACTCACCTGCATGCCCCAACCAGCCCGGAGGAGCCAATCAGAGTGCCGGGTTCAAAGTGCCCCCTCCATCCCCGGCACGGCGGCCGGACGTGTCACTGTACTCGCCACAGGGTGGCGCCATTCTGGCAACCCAGCCCGACTCCAGCTCCACCAGCAGCGCAGAGGAAGATGGAGAACTGAACCAGGAGCTGGAGCAAAACCACAGGTATGCCTGAGCCCATCACCTGGGCTGGTAGGAGCCCGGCAGCATGCCTCCTGCTGGCCACTGATGGAACTGCAAAAAAAAAGCATTTTCCCCGCAGACAGCAAACGCTCAAAACACATCAGTTTCACTCGGTCATGAATTTTGAGTTTTAACGTGTTAGCACCGCGCTTGCTAACTGTTCATCCCCTGGGGCATCATTTACCGCTTCTTTCTCAGACCCCGCCTACATCTACCTGTGCACATGCACAGGTCATGGCTCGGTGGAGACCTGTGTGGTCCACAAAGAAACTAACGTCCTGCTTCAGAGACCGCATCAGGAGGTCAGAGGCTGTGGTTGCAGGTTTATGGTTCTGCTACAGGACCCTGATATCAGCACAGCCTCTGATCTCTGAGTCTGATCGGTTCTCCTTCGTTCAGCAGTCAGAGCAATGTTGCTCCTCTGCAAACGCCACCAAATGTAGGATGACAGACATGAGCTGGGTCCGTGGACTCCATAGCGCTAAACCGTTTTCATCACTGAGCTTTATGGGGCTAAAGTCAAACTGCTTATGACCGGGGCTTCACACACAGCAGCCCCCGCTGCCTGTACGGGTCCGTGTGTGCATGTTTACACCAAACATCAGGAAGCAGAGGGTCCCAGCGCAGACCCCTGCTGCACACCAAATCTGACCAACGGAGCACAAACAGATCCGGTCAGATCCTTCTGACAGGCTGAAGGACCCGGTTAGCAGCAGAAGTGCAGCTTACCTGCAGCAGCTACACCTTTATAAGAACGTTGTGATAAAATGGGGGGATTAGTCAATCTTGGCCCCCCAGCTGCTAATCCAGCTGTTTCAGACCTGCTTTCACACCACAGCAGACTTAATGCGACATTTTTCACACGTTCTGAAACGCTGACCCCCCCCGACGGACTTGCGGTCTCAGGTTCTCAGGCTGCACACGTCTCTGTAGAGCTGACATCATCAAAGGCTTTGAGGTCAGTGTGGAGACCTATAAACACCACTGCTCTGTGCAGGACGCCTCAGTCAGGACCGCCGCTCACAGCCCGCTGCACCAAAGTTTGTTCATGTAGGCGTGCTGTCGCACGGACAGGTGAGGTCAAACTAAAGGCTCTGCTTTCCTTCCAGCCGCCCGGCAGACAGTCGCAGCCCCAAAGCAGCCGTCAGACGAACCCCCACCACCGTGATGTTGGACCGAGCTCGCTACCGTCTGTCCACCGTCCTCACCGGGCTCATCAGCCACGAGCGCCGCCTTACACAGCGCATCGTGGAGCTCGCCAGGGACCCTTTCAGCTACTTTGGCAACCTGGTGAGTGCGCAGAGGCGGCAGCCTCCCACCTGAACGCTCTGAATGCTGCGTCACGTGACCGGTCTCTGTGTTTAGGTGAAGGAGCACCGCGCCTTCACCCTGGAGACGATGTCGAGCCACTCGTCCTCCACCGAGATGCTGCAGGAGATCCGACAGATGATGACTCAGCTGAAGAGCTACCTGCTGCAGAGCACGGAGCTGCAGGCCATGCTGGAGCCGCAGCACCAGTACACGCAGGACAAACTGGGTAACTCACAGCTTTTATTTTTACACTGCGTTATGTGGAAGTCACCGCACAGGGAAGCTCAGTCATTTCCTGTAACGTCGTCGTTTCTGTGGGAACGCAGACATGAACCCTGACGTCAGCTGTTCTCACTGTGCCTGCAGAGAGCATCGTGGAAGCCGCTCTGTGTAAGAGCGTCTTGAAGCCCCTGAAGGAGTCCATCTATCAGAGGCTGGAGAAGCTGCACGCGGGCGACGGCGGCCTCAAGCAGCTGGCTCAGAACCAGGTGGTGCAGCGAGCAGCCTCCACGAGCGTTAAAACTCGGCCGCCATGCTTCTCTTTGACTTTGTAACCTTTTCACCTGTTTTCAGCCTTCACGTCTGCAGCCCTGCTGCGCCGCAGCACGAGCGTCTCTGTGATGCTGATGCTGTTTGTGTTGTTGTGTGTCAGTCTGTAGTGCTCGGCAGCACCACCACGGCGTTAGGAATCACCACCGCCGTCCCCGAGGCCTCGGCTATGGAGAAGATCAGCATCAAGCTGAACAACCTCCATCAGGAGTATTCTCCTCAGAAGAAGATCGAGCAGCTGTTGAAGGCCTGCAAGATCATCTACGACTGCATGTCCATCAGCTGTCCAGGTCAGCATCGCCAGCTGTGCTTTAAGCCCCGCCCCCACCATATTAAAACTACCTGTAAGGAGGGGAGAGTGCAGCTTAATAAATATGTGGGGGCCTCAAACGCGCTGTTTTAAAACTGAACCTGGTGAGCGAGGGGTGGGTCTGATGGTGAGCCTGCATGCTCATTGGTCGGAGAGCATTACCTGGATAATGACACACTTACTTTCCAAAGTGAACGTTGTGTTTTGTTCAGTAAGACCTGAAACGGGTGAATGAGACGCATCGGGACAGTACTGAGCTCACAGAGTCGCCCCCTGCTGGCTGCTAGAAAACGTGCAGGTTTAGATTCCCCTTTGTCTCTACAGGGCGGGCTCATGGCGCTGATGACTTCCTGCCTGTGATGATGTACGTCCTGGCGCGGTCCAATCTGTCCGCCTTGCAGCTGGATGTAGAGTACATGATGGAGCTGATGGACCCGTCGCTAACGCTGGGAGAAGGTGCCAACAGACGCCGAAAATACTCACACACACACTCATCTGTGTGCTGATTACATCACTGTGTGTGTGTGTGTGTGTGTGTGTGTGTGTGTGTGTGTGTGTGTGTGTGTAGGTTCCTATTACCTGACCACCACCTATGGGGCGCTGGAGCACATTAAGACGTTTGACCAGCAGAGGTCAGCGACGCGCCAGCTCAGCAGAGAGGTCCAGGACTCGATCCACCGCTGGGAGAGGCGGCGCACGTTCAACCAGGAGCGCACGGCTCAGGGATCAATACGGGTACACACACACACACACACACACACACACACACACACACACACACACACACACACACACACACACACCTCAAACTGTGACTGAAACCAATAAAAACTAAAGTGAAAACAAAACAAAAATAAGGAAACACAAATCTGTAAGAACTCTACGACCGTGTTTGTGTCATTAACACCAGAATACTCAAAGCCGACAGCGCGTGAAAACCTGTCACAGACAGCCAATCACATTGTGGGAGGAGCCACATGTGCGCAGTCTAAGTGTTACTGGGAGGTCTGGAAACACGGTTATACGATCCAACGACACCTCAAACGGCGTCTTGATGAAATCATTTGACCTCATGTGCACGTAAAGTGACTTATTTTAGGATGAGGATGTTCTCTGCTCTTCCTCATTACATCACTCTCAAACCAAAGACTTTCCAGCTGCGTGTGAGCCTGTAAGACTTGCATCTGTCAGACCGTCCTGGGAAAAACATGGCGGGGAACCCCGAGGTGCTCCGTCTTGGTCAGTTTGGTGCCTCAGGAGGATTTTCTTTGTACACCTTATTAATCCCGCAGTAAACGAATCCTTAAAAATGAAAACTAAAAACAATCCTGAAGTAAAACAGGAAATAAACAGTCACAGAGACACAGCACGATAATAAACCCCAAACTGAATCCAGAAACCTCTCTCTGCTGCTCTGCAGGACTTCCTGACGGTGTGCTGTCCAGAGATCGGCGCCAACCCCAAAACTCTGGGCGTCCTCCCCTCGACCACCATTCAGCAGCTCTCCGAGCAGTGCGCCTCACGCTTCGAGCAAGGTAACCGCACGTTGCCACAGAAAGGACCTCCGTCACGGAGGTGACGCTCCGTCACAGCGGGGACGTCACTCCTTCCTGTGGCAGTCAGAATCAGCGAACATCAGCACACATCTGCTCAGATGGAGGTCTTCAGCAGATCGGCTCTCTGGGCCTTCCTCTCTGGGTCTTCCCGCCTGACGGGCCTCCTCCCGCCAGGCGACCTGTGCAGTCACACGCACAACCTCGGGCGACCCCAGGTCACTGCCACTGCTGACAGTCGGAAATGTGAAAACATTGAAAGCAGCCTGGGAACAATGGCGAGGTCTTTCCTGGTGGCTGCAGCCTTATTTTAGCAGAGCAAACATATCAGTGGTGCTTTCTTAGTGTCGTCGTTTCAGGTCAAATAGTTCTAAGAGAAATCTGAGGTCCGACCTGCTCCCTGCACTCCAGCGTGGCCTCGAGCTTCTTGCTGGACTTTTTGAAGTTAAATATTCTCAATCAAGAGAAGCGTAAGAAAATCAAACCAGGCTCGTTAAATCAAACTCCGGTCCTGATCCATCTCCTCCTATCCCAGCATGCTCCTCTGCATGTCCTCCCTCAGTATCCACAAACTTCCTCTGAGGTCTTCCTCTTCTCCTCCACCCTCCCTCCTCTGCACGTGCTCAGACCATCTGAGCCTCTGTGACTGAGCTGCTCACTCCCGGTGAACACCTCCACCATCTTCAAACCTTCTTTCACTCCTGCTGCTGTCCTTGCTCTCCGCTCCGCCCTCCCTGTACTCTTCTCCACCTCTCTCATGTACTGTCTGCTGACCCGTGTGTTCCTGCTCCCTCGCCGACTTTGCGTTGGCCTTCTTGCTTTGTGAGGTGATGGAGGACACGGTGTGAACGATTGTTCCTCTCTGGTTTGGTTTTTACCGCCGTGCTGTGACCAGTTTGGACATGTTGGTTCCTGTCTGAGCAGGAAGTGACTCGTGTTTCTCCTCTGCAGACTCCTACACACTCAGCGTGTACATCGATGGCGTCCATCACCCCGTGGCCGACACAGAGCTCGCCCTTAGCGTGAAGAGCGGCTGCCAGCCAGGAGCCTACTGCTTCGTCTATCACCCCGCCGACCAACCCGCCGACCCCCCGCCCCGCCGCACCTGTCCCCTCGACCCGCCGCCGGCTCCACCTGCAGAATGCTTCCTCCCTGCAGACGTGGCGCCCGCTGACACCGAGGAGCCCGGGGTGGAGGAGGACAGCCTGATCAGCTTGTAGCTCCTCCCCCTTCAGCAGAGATGCTGAGAGGAGGAAAGCAAAAACAAAGCGATGCGTTTCCATCTCAGGTGTTCCAAGCCTGACGTGGACGACGCAGGACAACAGGAAGTTCAGCCATGGCGAGACACGAGCAGCTCAACGAAACACAAGAAGACAGACTGAGCTCACGGCGGGCAGGGGTCTGGAACCCCGCCCACTGTAATGCTAACATGCACCTATATGATCCTGTTTATCCCCTTTTGATACACGACGCTTCTCTCTGTGACGTCCCGGCTCGTCCTCGGTGACGAACGCCTTGTTTGACTGAAAGGTCGACTTTATGGAAAAAATGTGAAACATTGTTTCTGAATCATTTTCTTTTTCAGACCTGGAATAGTGTTGAGTAAAAATGAAATGTTCTGATTGGCTGATGCCCACTCCATCGCTCTGCGGTCGGGCTCAACTCTGTTCGACGTCTCGTCCAAAAAGCAGCCCCCGCCACACTTCCTCACGCTCACGCTGTCCGTGCTGTTAATAAAGTCACTGTCACCAGCGCTGTGTGTCGATGTTTCTCGCTGGGTCGCAGACCCTGCGCCCAGAAGATCGTCAGGGGTTACAGCTTTGGTTTTACTTTGAAGTTTGTGTTGCACTTTTTCAAAGCTGTGCACAAAAGTCAGAGTCCTGTAGGCGCACTGCTGACACCAGGGGGCGACCTGTCGGTGACCGAGGCCTCCATTTAAACGAGCACAACACTGATGAAGCAGCAGAAATGCCGACAGTGCAACAACCTCGCAGCTGATGATGTCATCCTTCAGGACTTGAGCGGGACGATTCGGCGTAAAAACAGCGTCACACGAAGACGGGAGCTGCTGCTCTCACAGCTGAAGTGTCCTCATGTTCTCAATACAAGAAGAAAAGAAATCTAAATGTGTGCGTGCAGGATTGTGGCTACCAGGCTGACACAGTGCTGTCAGTGAGAGTCACCAGGAAGTGAATTAGACTTCAAACGTGCAGGAACGCGTGTGTGAAAGCTTGAGGAGGAAATCACGTCTGACTTTTATAAACGACGCATTCGGGCAGCGTTTGGTCCACGAAGGAGTCGAACAAACACCAAGCAGCGACATTTCTCCAGTCTGATCAATGTCTACGTTTCATTTCCAGCACAATCCAGCGGCGGGGATTTCTGATGAGGCACGGCGAGGAGGCTCACGCTGGGCGTCTGCTGCTTGTTATCCTGCGAGGCTGTTAGACACCTGCTTCCTGTCTGTGGTCATTATTTCCAGCAGCGCCCGTAACGAGCTCCTTAAATGGAGACAAGCTTCCTGTCAGAATCTCTTTTACCCTTCGTCTTTGTTGCTTCATGACCCACAGTATCAAACACACACACACACACACACACACACACTGAGCGTTCTCCACACTGACAGGTTAACGAGGCGTCCTTATCCAGTGAAGGCACTAAAACAAACTGTGGGCGATGCGAACAGAGATGTTTCCTCAGATCATCAAACACGTCCCAGAGAGGATTCCTGCAGGACGTCCCAGAGACAGCCTGGTTACAGAGGACCACAGCGCTCACGTCCTGCTGCGGGGGGGCATCAAAGGGACGCCCTGGTGTGTTCAGGCCGTTTTACCACAGAGAACCTTCTCCGTCCACTTTGCTGCGTCTGCATCCTCATTAGTTGGTGACGGAGTGTTTGCTAGCTGTCGGTGAAAGTGGTCTTTGCAGTCGTTTTCAGATTAGCGACTAGTCTGCAAACACCTTCAAAATAAAAATGGCACCATTGAGATGTCCGATTGTGGGGGTTCACTTCTGGGTCACCAAGTGATGGCAGCACAGAACCGAGTCTCTGTACCAAAAGCAAGAAAATACCCCGAAAGTCAAAATAACAGAAGTCTAAGTTGATGTTTTAAACTTCTAGAAAGGGAAAGGAGATGGCATCGAACACAAAAATAAAAAATCCGCCCAGGGAACACTCAAAGACAGCAATGCGGTACAACACGAGGAGGCTAATGCTAGCTCCACTGTAGCTAATCAACCCGTAAACATGGCGGATAATGAGGGAGACCCGGCGAGCCCGACATTAATTCTTAAAGAACTACAGGAATTCAGGCAAGTTAATAATCAAAAGCTTGAAGATAATGAGGGGGGAAATTGCTAGAACCAATTCAAGGCTTGATGATACCGAAGGAAGAATTGTGGGGAAAGAGGAGAGGCTACAAAGGGTGGAAGAGGTGTTAGCTGAAATGCTAAAAATACCAGAATGACTTCAGATGAAGATAATAGTCCCAGAAAGCCGCACAAGGAGAGAAAATGTGAGGATATACGGCATCCCCGAGGGAGCAGAACAAAGCCCGAAGGCGATGGTTCCTTTCACAGAGAAGCTGCTCAAAGACACCCTCGGTATCCCCTCCTGATGCCCAACCCAGGTCCATCCTGGGCAGATTCCTGAGCTTCAGAATGAAGGAAGAGGAGGTTCGTTTGGCGTGGCAGATTAAAGGCTTCACGCTGGAAAATAATAGGATCAGCGTGACTCTGATCGGGAATTCTAAACAGAAGGCGAGAGTAGGCCGAGGCCAGACCCTCTACCCGGCTCGTTTGAGGGTTTTCTATGAAGACGGGACAACAACCGACGAGACAGTGGAAGAGGCGACTGGGGACATAGTGAGGCGAGGCCTGCCGGTTAATAATTACGTCGCTAATGGAAAAGATTCAACAGGGAGCGTGGCAACCAGTGCGGACCAGGTGGACAACCGGGGCCAGGAAAACACCTAGCTCCAAGGAAAAGCTGCAAGTATTTAGACGTCCACAAGCAGATAATACAGACTGAACTTTACTCTGCAGGCTTAAATTAAGCTACATGCCCTGGCCTCAGGGGTTAGTAACTAATAAACATTCAAGCCACACTTCAAGGTCTTTCACGATCAATGTATGGTCAGAGCAATGGAAAGGGACTACCTTCACTGTAGAGGCCCTCTAAACCCAATCAGGGGCAGAGGCCAACCTCAAATTTGGTTCAGGTGGTTAGAGAGACCTCAAGGTTGGAGGGGTTGTAATCTGTGGTGGAGATTTCAACATCAGGCTGAACCCCGAATCAGATGCATCAGGAAACCCTTGAATTAAGAAGGTAAAATCTTTAATGACAGAGCGAGGCATAATAGACGTCTGGAGAGATTTGTATCCCAAACACAGAGATTATACACACTATTCCTTTCCACATTCAGTCTATTCCAGAATAGGCTGCTTTTTTATGGTCAGCACTGATAGGTTCAGTATAAGAGATTGTATTATTAAGACAATTGCCCTGTCTGACCACAGCCCAATCCCGATAACCTATGGAAACCTAACTCGAACATACTGAATGATCCACAATTAAGAGAGCAACTGAAGGAAGAAATCAAAGACTTTTAGAGTTTAATGACTCTGGTGAAGTGACCCAGACAATTTTAGGAGATACTCTGAAAGCAGTAATGAGGGGGAAGATTATTTCAGTAAAGAAGTTAAAAGGGCAGAGATGGGCTGATCTTCAGGGAAGACTAACGCAGCTACAGTTAGTCGAAAGCAATAAAACAAACATGACAATGAAAAAAGACGTTAAGAATATACGAGGCAAAATTGATGATATCTATATCCAAGACATGCAAAAGAAAATAACTTTCCTGAAACAGAGGTATAAATCAGCCAAACTGCTAGCATATAGGCTACGCAAACAGAGGGTAGAAAATCCTATTTACAAAATCAAAAATCCTCAGAAGACGACCGTGGAAAGTAAACTTGAATTGTTCTATCAAGCCCTCAACCCAAAGCTCCAAATGGGACACAGATCGAAGCCTTTCTAAAACCACTACACTTACCGTGCTAACAAGTTCACAAGGGGAGAATTTAGTACAACCAATAACAATCAAGGAACTAGACGTGGCTATTTCTAAATTAAGGGTGGGAAATCGGCTGGTACCGACGGCTATATCGCAGAATCGTCCTAAATCAAGAATATCCTCTTTTTTACTAAACACTTTTAATTGGATTATACAAAAAGGAGAAATCCCACCGTCATCAGCTACAGGCCCATCAGTGAACTTAATCTAGATTATAAACGCTCAGTACCAGCGCGCAGATTGGAAAACGTCCTAGCTGACCTGATACATTTAGTCCAAACCGGTTTTATTGAGAAAGACAAACTTCAGACAATATAAGAAGTTCACTACATGTGTTGGTACAAACCAAGGCTACGCTTGTGGGATGGTTATTTCTTTACAAAGTAGTGGAAAAATGTGGTTTGAAGGACAATTTTATAACACTAATAAAGACTCTGTACAGATAAAAAGGGATCCGACTCTTTCATCCTGGAGAGGGGAGCGAGGCAGAGCTCTACCCTCCTTTTTGCTCTATATTTTGAGCCTCTCGGTCAGTTAATACGACAATGGGAACAAAAAGTGGCAATGTTTGCAGATGATGTTTTGGTCTTTTTGGAGGAGCTGGAAAATGTGTTTGTTGAATTGATGACATTTGTCTGATTTTGGGCGGCTGTCGGGCTCTAAAGTCAGCATATCAAAAACACAGGTGATGACCTTCATAGTGCTCTTGAAGTTTTACAACTTCAGCATAACCTTAATTGAGGTGCGGGCTCATTAAAATATCTGGGAATAACTCTGACTAAAGACCTTAAAGACCTCTAAACTGTTTCAACTAAACTATGAACGTCGGGCCTCAAACATAAATTCAGATTTGCACCGAGGGAATCTCATCCCCTTCCTTAATTTAAATTCAAGGATAAACGCTGTGAAACTTAATGTCCTCCAGCGGTTATTGTATTTATTTAGGACCTTAAATAAATAGAAGTGAGCAACACTCAATTTATGGAATGGGGGAAATGGATGTCCCGGGCTGTACCAGTACTGGAATCATAAAACTCTGACCTGGCTGTCTGAGGTACAGATACCGTTTGACTTTGTAAAAATATAACCTGGGTCATGTTATAATTGGAGGACGGATTTAAAGCTGCTGCAGGCAAGAAGGTGGATGAGCCCCGGCCCAGCAACATTATTCAGATTTATATCCTCCATCCAAGCAGACTTTGTGTCTCCTCCACAGTATTTTATGTATTCTTCTACACTCCTGCTGCTTCTCTGCTAAGTTAAAACTGTAAGCACCCTTGTTCATGTGTGTGATCAACTTGTTTAGGAATTTACGCACATAAAGAAAATTGAAAAGGACTCATTGAAATAACTGGAAGATGTATCATTATTGCTTTTGTATCTTTTCAAATAAAAAAACATAATTACAAAGAAGAGACACAGTGCTAACTCACGGCTTTTACTCTGCTTGGAGAGCGAGTGTTAGCAGACAGGTCGGCATCCACACTACATGCGACTGCAACAACCTGTCAGCAACCCGGCCGATCGCCGATCCTACCCAGCAGCAGCCAGCAGTTCACATTTTCCCCAGAAACAGCGTTTCCTGTGGGAACGACCTGCAGGCCGATGCAGCTGTTCTGTGTGCGCGTGTCAGCCGGTTACCTGCTGCCGACCAGGTGAGCTGTTCACCATCAGATACCACGGTGACACATTAATCCCGCCCACCTTCAGTCCCGCCTGCGTCTCCTTTCCTGATCAGCTCGCTGTTGCTGAAACTTCCCGCCCTCCAGGCTGGAGATCCTTTCAAATATTAACATCATTTATATTTAATATTATACATGAAACTGATGCAGAACATTAAATGATCAGGAGGACTCTGCTCACACTGACCTTACCCGAGTGTGTGTCACTCTGTGTGTGTGTGTGTGTGTCGCTCTGTGTGTGTGTGTGTCGCTCTGTGCGCGTGTGTCGCTCTGTGCGCGTGTGTCGCTCTGTGCGCGTGTGTCGCTCTGTGTGTGTCGCTCTGTGTGTCGCTCTGTGTGTGTGTGTCGCTCTGTGTGTGTGTGTGTGTGTGTGTGTGTCTGTGTGTGTGTGTCTCTCTGTGTGTGTGTCTCTGTGTGTGTGTGTGTGTCGCTGTGTGTGTGTCGCTCTGTGTGTGTGTCGCTGTGTGTGTGTG
>VURO01024911.1:14824-26999 GCA_015108175.1 Pelvicachromis taeniatus
GGGAAAAAAAAGAAAAGAAAAGAAGGGGGGGGGGGGGGGGGGGGGGGGGGGGGGGGGGGGGGGGGGGGGTACACCTCTGTGACTAAGCCAAGCCATATCTCTGCTGAATATGAATAGTTTGCTTCAAGTCAAATTTTAGAAAATAGGGAGCAGGAGGACATTTTACTAATGGCATACTGCTCCACATATAAATATTCTTATTCGCTTTAATATCTTCCATGGTCTCCAGGATTAGGCAGAATAAAACTTTCATCATGATCCAATCAAACATGTCACCAGAGCCCAGAGAGCGAAAAAGCAAGGACATGCAGAGATGGAGGGAGACAGGTTTGATTGCTGATTTCTCTCAGTATCCCTTCCTGGAGGCCAGCCAAGCAGGCAGGCACCGCACTTCAGAGCCCTAATTTTCATCCAGAGGTAGTCTGCATTGGTCAGCGGCTTGCGGCCCAACATTAAACCTGCAGTGGGCTCCGTCAGCCTGTTCCACGTAACCGGTTGCAAAATCAGACTGCACACTCAGAAACGCAAGAGCACGGAGCCATCGTGTTCAGCTAAAGTATAAATTTGATGTCTTTAAAGGGTTCTGTACCATAAGAGTAGAATCATTAATTTCTATTTAAAGCTTATGTGGAGTAAATCATGCTGTTCTACTGAAACAGACAGGCAGAGGGCAGCACGAGTCGAACCCTGTATCAGTGTCTCTGTATCACACAAGGTGGGCAACACAGTGAATGTGGCGTCTCCACATTCAACCATTTTTAAGGTAACCAGCTTTTTTCAAATTCAGTTATAATTCAGAGAATCTGTTCATCGGGTGACGGCAGCACACGCACGCACAGGTTTGTACATATCTTGAAAGCAGCACAGCAATCTTTAACTGGGAGAGTAGGGGAGAGACAAACAAACGCAGCCCGTTCACATATACTGTTTGTAAGCTAACAAACCTTCATTTGCAGCTAGCAGACTTCTACTGAATAATTTAACTAAAAAATGAAAAAAAGTGAAAGAAAAATCTTCTCTTCCTGCAAATACCTTGAAGGCACCCAGGTGTTTTTTATAGATAAATACTGCATGCTGTCACAGGGGGGTCTGATGTGTTCAAACTAGACTTCGTGGGCAGAACTAACTTTTTTTTTTTTGGCCTTCGAGCTGCAAGAGTCGCAGCGCCGCAAAACACAGCGGCAGCTTTCACGTGCGGATTCCTTTAAATTGGGCGAGAATTTAAAGCCTTTCTGATCTGATCGATAGCCGAAATCTTTATCAGCATCATGAGAACAGCCAGAAACCTGCTTTTCATAGATAAATATCAGCTGCTGTCAAATGGGAATACGTTGTTTACAGACTCTGGCTGGGAAACAGAAGAAGGCCAATGCTCAAACCTACCTCACTACCCTCGGTGATAACTATTCTGAGGCTGAACAGTCCCAAAGCTGATGTAATTCATGGAATAAATGAATTAGAGTAGGGTTATCTCAATACATATGTTTACATTCAACAGTTGTCTAAATATCACAAAACTCTGTTTCTCCTGAAAACATCTGCTTTGCTCCTTTTTCACTCAATTTCAATCCAATGAAATGATTGGTGAACCAGTGCTGTGTCCTCACATAACTGTTCAGCATCGTTATTTCTGACAGTCTTTCACAAAAACACATTTCTTTGTCTGAATCTACCAAACATGCCAAAGATAACAGTTTCACAGGCATAACAATTGTATTTGTACACCAACAAGGTGATTCCCAAAGTAGCTGAAAACGTTAAATATGGAGCATCTCCGCATGTTGTGCGCGTCCCTGAAAAACACAAATAAAAGGCGAGTGTTTACAACCACATGTAAAACACGGTGGAGGCTCTGTCATGGTTTGGGGCTACATTTCAGACAGTGGATCTTGTCAAAACTGATGGGACTATGAATGCAGAAAAGCACAGTGCACCATAAAATAGCATTAGCCAACAGGGGGCGACTCCTGTGGTTGCAAAGAGAAAATGTATGGCAAGGCTTTCAGGAGATCTTATTTTATTACCTCAATAAACACTTTATTGCAGAGTCGATCGTCTCTTTACTTTCAAATCCTACTAAATACAAGATGAGGTTCATTTTGTGGCTTATCGTTCCCTATAGTCAAAAAAGACCATAAAGCAGGGTATTAGCATTCAGTGTCCCTCAGTTGCCTAGTCAGATCCACCCCTTGCTCTTCACATCTGGTTTAAAGATGCCAAGATGGCAGACGTCTCACATCAACTCAGACCGAGACAATCTTAATGAAGTCATTCAGTTCCTACACAAATACGTACAAAGCCAGGACTCGTTCCACATCGCAAGGGAAAATTACCAAATGAAGTATGAAGCAAGCTGCATTGTTGAAATGCTATTTAGCTCAAATCACAATGTGTGGTTCTCAATAATACGCTGTTATCTGTAATCTGGGAAAGACATTTTGAACACTTTGAAATATGTGCAGTATTTGAACAGGCCGGCGTGACACCCCCGATGCCATGGGATCGGACTCCCGGGACCTCTACTCTATAATCTGGTCAGAACATAAGAGGCTAAGCGGAGCTAAATCTCATGCAGTTCGGCATCTGTGAGTTCACATTATGTCCCCAAACATTCGCAGATAATTGGCAGTCAGACTGGTTGATGCTGCTATCTTGTTTTTCCTGTCCATATGGCTGCACATCCACTGGGAACCTCGCATCGCTGCTGTGGCTTTTTTTTCCCTTCTTCTTTTGGCTGTTGTGTTTTCGCCCAGTTAAGTAAAAAGTAATTTAGTGTTTAGCGAAAGGCGACGCACATCAGAGTTTCATTACGAAGCAACAGCAGGAGCGGCACTCTGTGCTTTCCCTAAACACCTGTTGAAAAAATCTCTGAATCCTTGAAAAATGACAAAGAGTGCCCGGTAAAACTTTACCGTGTGAAAAACTGTCAAACCTAACTCGCCATTTTTTATAAAATATTACAGCACTAACGCAATCGTTCAGTGACCTTGCAACGTTTTCAAAGAATTTTAAATGTTTCGTTGTTGTGCTCCAACCCCTACCAGGCATGGCGTGAACTAGGTCGCCGCACAGAACCATGAATCTTGGCCTGGGTCTGAGTTGGTTAACGGCCTCCACGGCCTGCTTAGTGAGCTCCACTTCCTCAGCCCATTCGTCCCCCCCGCCGTCACAGTCGCCGTCCCTCCAAGCCTTCATAAGCCCAAGCTGAGGGTCTGCAGCTTGGATGAAGAAAAATGGTCCAGTCCATTCGTGCTCTGCGTCTAAAATTAAAACAGAATAAAGCTTCTTTTAGATGAATATTATGGCAACACGGGTTACTCAGTTAAGTGTTGTGTACTTAACAGCTGAAGCACACCTGAAGTTCACTACTTTACATCATTGTTGTGCTGAAAAGGGAAGATGTCACCGATCAGATGCTTTCGAGACAGTATTGTACGTTGGATTCAAATCTGGTGTTCATAATTCTATCAGTTTTAAAAATCCCTAACGCCACTGACTGAAATTAAGCCCCAAAACCACGACAAAAACTCCACTGTGCTATACAGACAGTTGGAGACTCACTGCTGTAACTCTCCTTTGTTATAGAAGACAAACCAAAAAGTTCAAAATTCATCACTCCATGAGACCTGTTGGCACATCTAAGCCTTTTCTTCTCGTCTCATATCTTTAAGAATGTCTTCTTGACAGCCTCCCTTCCACTGAGACCATTTCTGATGAGGCTTCGGTGAATAGCAGACGGATCAGCTGAAGAGCCAGACGCATCTCTCAGGCTGTGTCAGATCTTTGCAGATTTTTTTGCTGTTGATGGATTTTTGTTTTATTTTTTTTTACTATGTCTTTCAGATACTGTTCATCTGGTGAAGACAGCTTTTAGGAGTGCCACTCTTTTGTAGGTTTGATGCTAATAACTCATGCGAATCAACCTGTTGCTGCAAAAATACTATTTTATGCCTCTTAAACGGTTACCTCTTGTATTATTTGCTAATTCAACTGAGAACTAGGGAGCAAATAATGTGCTTTTGTGTTACGTCTGGCTGTTTTTACAAAGTGTCAGATCTTTGCGAAGTTGTCTGATTCATCCTTTGAGTTAGATGCTCTTTTTTTTTTTTTTTTTTTATAATTGAGGGTTCACAGAATCCAAACAGAAAAACATTCCTCTGAAAATGGTCAGGAACAAGAACTGGACTGAAAATGAGTGAAAAAGCAGCCAATGTCCAAAGAAGACTTTCATAAAGTCTGAAGAACTACTGCTCAATGACAACTTTCAACAAATACAACTAAGTCTGGCTCCTTGGAAGCAAATAAGTGAGGGGTGGCTCGAGACGCTCGCACTGCAGTGTATATAATATATGTTTATAAATTGTTGATAAGCTGAGTGCTCTCTGGCGATTCCCTCCCCCAAAATAGAAATAAAATCTGTTAATGCAACAAAGCAAATAACTAATCTCTAAAAAATAACAGGGTTTTCACTATAGTAGTGAAGCCCAGCAGCACACCAGGCCCCGCTGGGGCCACAGCACAAGGGATGTTTTCAGACACAAAACCTACACTGCCAGGTTAGCTAGTGTGTCTTATAAGACTACCGTTTCACATAGAAATAAAACAAGAAATAGAAAGAACTAAAGAATCAGACAAATTTAATGACTGAACAGCTGCACAGGATCAGCTAACATCCAGTCATCATGTCCAGATGTTACAGATTACAAGTTCAGATTATTCACTGCTGCATATGAACAAGGTTATAGTTCAGATGGCAAAAAAACGAAACCTCTGTCTTTCTCTCACTTGTCACTCACTGTGCATCCAGAGCTCTGTTATTCAGTTTGTACCACACAGTTAGAGCACTAGTGAGTGCAAATCACTACAATAATCAAGTGCAGTCTTTTAGATTTCTGTGTATACTCCACTTTGTAGCTTGAGTTCCATTAACCTTATACATTTGAGCCGGTAAACCGTGTGTGCACGAGGTGGTTTCAAAAAGCTACCTTGAAAACACTGGCTACTGAACAAATGACCTCTTTTAACTGCAACACTCAAAAAAATTAAGGGGAACACTGTATCATGACAGTATAACACAAATTCAATTAAACTTTGGGGATATCCGTTAGTAAGCACAAACATTGTGAATCCATTTCACAAGTGACAACAGGACCTGAAGCCAACTGAGGACCTCTGAGATGGCATGCATTGGTAGCGACAAGCACATCACGTAAACAGTGGTTGGATACTGCAATACAATCAAAAGTATTGCAGCTGTTCACAATGAACATGTGATACTGTTGCCTCTTTTGTTCAAAGATGGCCCTCGAGTTTTTGCCCACTTGCCATCTTCAAAGTGATTTTGGTTTGTCAAGAAAACAATAAAATGACAATAAAACAGAGTTAGTCTGTGATATCCCTGAAGTTTAACCAAATTTGTGTTACACAGTAATGATGAAATTATTATTTTGAGCAGTCTGTATCTGCAAACAATGACCTGCGCTGTCTTGAACTAGATATTTTTTCTACTTGTAAAACTCAGAGGCACTAGCATATCAGCTTGTCTTCTCATTTTGCCTCTAGGTGCAACAGCTGAAGCTCCCAAGTGTCTCCTTGTCTGTGGTAGCCCAGTGCACGAGTGCTGCTCCCCGAAACTTCTCTCCGCCCGACTCTCCAGGAGAGGAAGTAAAAGACCAGAAAATCACAGTTAGCAGGTTTGCTAGCTGACAGTTCCAGTTCAGTGTAATAATCCCACTTCGATGGTCGCTGCATCCAGCTTAAATGCTGCTGGTCGTAGATGACGGCTGATTGGAAACAGCGACGAGATGCGGGAGGACTGACGACAGCGCGGAGGGACTTCCGGGTCAAATGTCGCCCGCCGTCTATTTGTCGTGACATATTTTCAAACTGGCGTTTACTAGAAACGGGCGTCAATAAGAGACAGGCCACTATTAGAAGATATACGGTATATATATTCATGTACTTTTGCTCAAATCGTTTTGCTCTGTCTGCTGAGTATCAACTACCGGTTACATCTACAGTAAACATTGATGTTTCTGTACGAATAAACCACAGGATGCAGGAAAAAATAAAAAAAACAACGCAATGAGCCGGAACATTAAAGCTTTAAGAATTAGGTGTCGCCACAGAATTAGTCATTTAGGCCTGCTGTGAAAAACTCATCATATTCATTCTTGGAATTGGCACAACCCTTGATTAGTTAAAAGAGCCGCAGATCAGGATGCAGGACTGGGAATTAAACCTTATCGGCAGGGAAGCGATGTACGTGCTCTCTCCCTGTGAGTAACCAATGCTTAATAATTAACAGAGAGATACACGGTAGAGAGTGAATGGCAAAGAACAAGTGCTTTACATAATCCTGATATTACACAACAGAAGGGCCCTACAATCTAATCACTCTCTAATATTCATTTACAAGGCATACAGTGGCCACCTTTCCATGAAAAGAGACAAGCAGACACTTAGTGAGGCTTGGCTGATGGTAATGACAAGGCGTGACATGGAGGACGCAGGAGAAAGCCGACCAAAGTAATATGGAAAAAGAGGCTCGCCGTTTCCCCCGAAACGGACAGATACTAAGAGCAGGTGTAAACAACAGCTTTCTACTCCACTCGTTGAGTTTCCGCAGGATGTGGAAGCAGCACAACTGTAGTTATGCACTATGCTGTCACTGTGGAGAGCCTGCATCTGCATTCTGCACAAATCCCCTCACTCTCACTCAGCGGGGGCTTGTAACTGTTCAGCATCCTGTGTTTAACATGCTCTCCATGTATCACTCTCCCATTTGAGTCGGCGATAATTCTGTCCTCCAGAGAAACGCGAGCAAAGATAAGAAAAGAAAGCGCAACAAAAAAAGAAAAACAAAAAGTGCCTTGCTCCTGGGAGGAAAATCGCAACAATGAAGAACTCGCTGTAATTGACATTTATCACATTTTGCTTTTATGATTATCATCATCATCATCATCAACCCGATTACTTTAGAGTGCCTCGATCCAAACTAGCCCGGCCTTGATCTCAGCTTATGACTACACAGCGAGTACTGTTGATGAATTTTGAATTCAACCTGAGGCTGGCCGCATCAATGCAACATAAAGTTAAAAAGCACCTAATATATCTTTTCCAGACTTTCAGCGTTATATAGAGTGCAGTGCGAAAGTCTTAAGCGATTCCTAATGTCTTTATATTTTGCTCCCGAGGAGCCAGATGTTCCGGTTTCTTTTTAAAGTGGTCTTGAGCAACCGTTTGAGACTTTCAGCGTTTAAAGTTTTGCTTTGGACATTGGCTGCATTTTCAATAATTCACTCCAGTTCTTGTACCTGATCATTTTCACATGACTCCCTTTTTTTATTAAGCCACTTAACACTAACCTATCAATCATTCAAGCATAAGAAAGCCACGTAACTAAAGGGATGAACCAATTTTATGTTCATAATTAGCAGACATCTTAGCAAAGAACCCATTTTATATTGCGTTTTTTTGCCCTGTGTCATATTGGCAACCTGTCCAGGGTCTACCTCACCTCTCGCCCTATGGTAGCTGGGATAGGCAGTAGGCTAAGTGGAATAAGATGAAGAGAATGGATCGAGAGAGGAACTAGCAGCTGCAGTTGCAAAAAACATAATCAAAGTTCCAAAGATGACACAGTTTAAACAGGAATAAAATAGCAATTTTAGACCAACAAGCTGATTCCCAAAAACTTATTAGCCAAAAACCTGGTAGGTATCAGCATGGTGTGCAGTGTGTCCATCAAAAATCTGAGGAAACTGGAAAAGTGGAGGCCAAAATTTGCAGGCATAAACAAAATACTATCTCCAGCATATGATCCGAAAGTTCGTCCGTCTACTTTTCACTGAAGCTCATCAGAAATAGTCTCTATTAAAAGATGTTTGTCAAGATGTCATTCCTAACAAAGGGTATGAGGTATGCTAAATTATACAAGAAGTTATGGAGTTATGAAACCAAGTTTGCTTCAAATCACCATGAACACCATGAACAGAGTTGGTAGGGAGACACTTAAAGCAGTGAGCATCACGGTTTGGGGCTGCGTTTCAGCCAGTGGTTTTTGGAGTGCAGAAAAGTACCATCAGATTTTAATTCATACCATATGGAAAGTGTCAGATATGCAACAGCTCCATTTTTGAGCATGAGAATCATGATGATGATGATGAGAATGATCTCAAACACAATGCCAAATATTGACTTTTAAGCTTGCTAGAATTGTACAAATGTTGTACAAACTGTTTTTTCCATATATACCTTTTTTTTTCATGCATGTTTGCAGACGTTTCAATAAATCACTGCAAACAGTTTAACTTTTCCTTGCATAAAAATAAAGAAGTGTGTGCGCGTCTCAAGACTTTTCCACAGTACCATTGCTTAAAAGCTGGGGGAAGGGAGCGAAGGCTTGTTTCAGACAGAGAGCGGTGAGGGGCTGCCACTGTTTGATAAATAAGCGTCATTTCGAACTGTGACTCATGCAAACTGTTCGCAAATAAAAATATGGAAATGAGCATAAAAGCCCTCCTTAAGTTTGGTGGCAAAAGCCTAATTTTATCTTAGCAGGCTGTGACAGTCTGTCAGCATTTTTACTTCTTGAGAGGATAAAGACTAAAGCTGTATTTTAAAGTGTAACTTGACCCCCAGCTCTGAGCCAAACACCACCCATTGCACAGTTTTGAAAAATCCTCAAAAGTTTGCGAGAGCAGGGAGAGGAGCTGTGGATGTGTGAGGCCGGGGGGTACTCAGGGGCCACAGAAAAATGGAGAGTGACACAAAATAGCACATTGTTTCTAATGATTTAGCTTCTCCTGAATCTCCCCCATACAAAATCTAAAGGGGATATTTAGCATGGTGAAGGACCACGGCGTGGAATTAAATTGTGCCATTAGCTCCAGCCCCTGTAATGCCCAAAGTCAGAGCTCGCTCACTCTGGCTCTCTCTTCCTCTCAGGTATCAATGGAGTATTAAGAAAACCACTAAGTAAAAAGTTAGTAAAATGTGGAAGTCTCCTATTGATAATGACTTTATATTTGCATATATTGCAAAATGAAATTGCTTTCACAAAATTTCACTCAAGACCAGCGTATGAAGAAAGTGTGCCAGCCAATCCCGATTAGAGTGCATTACCAGGTTGCCATGTTTAAATAAGTTTGACAGAAATGTCAATATTGACAACGGCACTGAAATGTTTCAGTTGTTGTTGCTTCCACCCGCTACCTCATTTCCCATGGGGTCACCACAGCGAATGGATCTGCATGACTTGGCACAGATTTGTTTTACACAGGATGCCCTTCCTGAAACAACCCTCCCATTGATCCTGCACACCCTCTCAGGACTGTGTTTGTAATTCCTCCTGGTGTCACACTGGGGATCTTTTGCATGCAAGGCAAATGTGTTAACCACTATAGCGTGGAGCCACCCACTGAAATGCTTCAGGTACACTTTTATAGCTGTGAACCAACCTCCTAAAACCAAAAACTTCACATCTTTGAACTCACTGTTTGAGAGAAACATGAAAATATTAATTTTGGGTGGAATATTTTTGGCAAAGGAAACAAGCAAGTCCACTATGAAAACATGTGTCCCTTAAAAATGCTGGTCCTGCCCCTGAGTACTGAATAACTCTAACACATACAAAACATTTAATGGACCACATAAAAAAAAAATAGGAAAACCTTTTTATTACGTTTGCACTTTATAGTGCAAATTTTTCTACTGTGTTAAGTCAGGTATGCGACTATTTCAATGGCACATTAAAAAAAAAAAGAAGAAGAAAAGAAACTGGCAGTGCTCTCACACCCAGACATAAGTAGCAGCCTTCTTGCAAAGTCAAACACCAATCTCTCTGATTTCGGTCACTGCATGCACTCTACATAACAAAACTAATGACAATTTCAGATGAATGTGCATGGGCTCCAAATAATAAAATACTCAAGTTCTCTATTTCCTCCCTGAGTTTCCTCATACTAGCTTGCTTCCAGCAGGGGGTGCTAAATAAACTAAAACAGGCAGGAGGGGCAGCAGCCCACAAACACATAGCTGTTGGGGCTGTGATTATGTTTTCAATATTTGAATATCTTAACGGCAGGACTGCACTATAGCACTTAAGAGTAAACCATCTAAATCTAATTCACTCTTCAGTTTCTTCCGGCGCACAGAAAATAACTTTCGACTGAAAGAAAAGTCTGCCCCATGTTCGAGGACAGGGCTGAATTTAGCTATAAATGAATGACTAATTGAGAGTCTGCACCCCCTGTCAAGCATGGGGTTTATTTTTAAGTTTTGCATGAATGAATACTCATCTCTGTAGCTCTAAAGCACCAGAGTTAGAAACAAATGCAAACCTAAATAGCCGCAACCGCTGTGTTTACGGATTGCCCCGATTTGATTCGTTGCAAGAACAATCTACTTAGCTATCTACTTGTAATTTTGTAAACACGAACTTGCTAGCTAGCCACCCTGTCTTACTGCGTTTGACAGTGTCGGCTTGTTAAAACAAAGCTACGCAAACCTAAGTGACAGCTTTCCCTCTGTCAGACTATTAACCTGTAGCCACCAACAACCTGTGTCACCGGTGCTGCCAGGTTAGCTCAAAGAAGTTGACTAGCCGGCGGAGCTAAAGAAGCTTACGGCAGTCAGTTACCTTCAGTCAGTCCGCTGAATGTCCGGTGTTTTGCCTTGAGAAAGGCACTCTCACTCTCAGCCATAACACCCGCTTGGTTAAACCGTCTCCAGAGCAAACCGACAGGTCCGAGTGGGACGGTTATGTAGCTGTTATGCTTCTCCCCAGCTGTTCCTGCGGCTAGCTAAACCCGAGACTATCGGCGATCGACTAAACAGCCTGTTTGTGAGTGTGCGTAATCGTCACTGCAGCGGCCCCCAGTGTGACTACAACACGCAGACAAGTACAAGCGGAAAAAGTCAGTCTAACAGGTTTCCCCGCAAACTGTTAAACCAGATACAACCTTCATGTTTACTGTTTAACTAGCCTCCACGATAAAAAACAAATAAACAACAACAAACAAACAAACAAAAACAAAACAGAATTGTGCTATCGTTTTAGCCACAACTCATCGTTTTTAAATCTGAAAACAAAAGGGGAAAAATCAGATCAAGTCATCAAAAATTCGCATCGTTCACACCATTGCGTGTTTTGCTGTGTGTGACAATGACAAAATGAGAAATCACACGAAAGAAGAACCTTGGACAGAGGATGGAGTCTTTCAGAACCACGGAGAGAGCCACTTCCACCCGTCCTCCTCGCCGCGCTGATTGTCTGCATACACTAGCCGAGTAGGGGCAACTGAAGGTTTTCTCTCGCTTGTAGTGCTGCCAAACAGTTTGAATACCTCGAAGGTCCTTTGGAAATCGGATTTGTATCCAGAAAATGAATCATCAGACGTGACAGAGGGGCTTGCAAGTGGGAATATAATCGATTTTTATGATTTTTCATTGCACCTAACTTACAATGAATGCAGTTTTCAATTGAAACAGCATCTGTTTGAGGTGAAAAAGAATTGCATTTAAAGAACTTTCATAATCTAGTAGGAAACAAGTAATGGATGGATTTTTTTTCACGTCTGAGTATCGGCTTCATCCATCTCCTATGTCAATAATTGATAAATTAATTACTTCGTTCATCCATTAATTAGTCATATTCATTCAAATATATTTGAGTGTCAAACTCATTATTCAGCCACATTCCTTAACCAAACTTAAACCCCCAAACCTTCATCTAACAGCAGTATCTTCCGCACATAGACATAAACCAAAAACTTCCCAAAATGATCCCACAGCCCCACACATGATTCACGAATCCAAGCAAAGGAAGATAGATAGATAGATAGATAGATAGATAGATAGATAGATAGATAGATAGATAGATAGATAGATAGATAGATAGAGTAGTTCCAAATTAGCCGCTTCATGTTGGGTGGATTAATATCCCTACAAGCCAGAGGAAAAACATCCATAACTGTTTTTCTTTTTGGATTGTTTTGGGGTTTTTTTTGTTTTGTTTTGTTTTGTTTGTTTGTTTGGTTTTTTTTTTTTTTTTTTGGGGGGGGGGGGGGGTGTTTTTTTTTTTTTTTTTTTTTTTTTTTTTTGAGGTTTTTTTTTTTTTTTTTTTTTTTTAAAAAAAAAAAAAACCCAAAAAAAAAAAAAAAATTACCACCAC
>VURO01024913.1:0-22800 GCA_015108175.1 Pelvicachromis taeniatus
CACACATCCATGGATGCTCCGTTATCGCCTGCTCGCTGTTTAGCTTTTTTGTTTTTTTTTTTAGTTGTTTTTTTGTTTTTCACCCCTCTCATATTTATCCTGACGAGAGTTTATTGGAAGCAGAATGCAAACTCAATACGAACTGAGGGGGAGGAGGAGTGTGTGTGGGGGGGTACAAGAGGAAAAAAGGGGAGACTGATGATGTGATGCATGGGGCGGCGGAGGGAGGGATGGAGGGTGGGCAGAAAGAGGAAAGAGGGGATAGAGGAAGACAATGACTGACTGATTACAGCACCTTATCATCGCTGTATTTGTTCTGGTTAGATGAGTTATTGGATGCGTTCTGCAGCTTAAACAGCAAAATAGCAGCAAATCAGAGGACTGAACCAGAAAGCAAATGAAAGACTCGAAGAATCCCGCTGCTCGTTTCATGCCAGCGAGCGAGCGGGGGGAAAAAAAGATGTCCATTTTGGTGCCTTTTGATGGGTGAAGATACAAACTGAAACTTCAGCTACGTTGTAGTGGCAGAATCTTTAATGTGTTTCCAGTGAAGGAGATCCCTGAGGAGTGAATCAACATGGCTGAGTTTCCACGTGATAGTTTTCAAATGAGTTCAGGTGTAATGAATGTGTTGAAAATCCACAGTATTAGAGTCATGGCTGTGTTGTTGAGTGTGTGCAATAAACCTTTAAACTGCTTTGGAAGTGTTCTGTTGGCACTATAGAATTATCGATCGGCGCGCTTTATCTCCAAGTGGGCTTGGACGCGCGCGTGTGCGCGAGAGAGAAAGATCGAGAGAGATAGAAGGAGAGAGAGCGAGAGTAAGCGGGTAGAGGGAGAGAGAGAGATAGAGAGAGTGATAACATTATTGATCCGTTCCTAACAGTTACAGTAGGCTTAAATCTACCTCTGGTCTCACACACACACACACGCTGTTAGTTGTTGTCAGCAGCTCACAGTGAGGCACTGCGTGGTTTCACTTTGGATTGATCCGCTTTGAGATATTGTTATGTTTAGTCATTACTGCTGTAGCCTCATCACGTAAACAAGCAGCCAAATGCATCAAGCCAACAATAACATAGCAAACTTCACAGTTCCAGTTACGATGCACACAACACGACACTTTTTCTTACACAGAAAGGTTTTTACTGAAGCCCACCCTGGCAGCATACGTCCCATCTCACGTTACGTTTTCATTAAAGAAACAAACTACGACAGAGGAGCCGGGATTCAAACTGTCACCTGTGTCCACAAAAAAAGAGGTGATAAACTAAGACGGTATCATAGGAAGCTTGTTAAATGTACATATAGCCTTACACACTGAGCCACTTTCACAGGCTGCATTAAAAAAAAAAAATCAACCATATATATTACGATTTGCTTTGATACACCACGAAGCGGTTTGCACAATTGCAACCATACTGTAGGCTCACAATGTGCTCGTTCAGAAATGCTGACACATCGAGAGTCTAACGAGTGTTTACGTTAGACTCGCTGGAGAGGCAGCTAAATGAGGCCACCGAGCCTTCTGGGAGGGGGAACGTGACGCGAGAAGGGTTGGCGGCTGCGCAGATGATTGGCTGTGACTGAACTTTTGAGTTTGTGCGCGCTAGTAAACGGCACGTGAAAGAGCAAATGGCTTTCTGTATGGACGCAGCTTTAATGGGAATCTACTCTGCTGTGACAGATTTGACTTGTCCCTGGAGGTAAGGAGGGAAATAATAAGGTAATGGCTGCAAGCCCATTTGCCACCCACTTAACTGCGGTAAACTTTGATTGAAACTTGTTAAATTTACACATAAAACAGCTCTATAAATACAATTTTTACGGGGCTAAACACCCTACTTTAAACCACAAGCGCTTTGTTTGCTTGGGGCTCCACTGTCCTGAGGCACATCTCTGTTGCTTGCATGGGCTCAAATTGTAAACAGACCGTAACAAAAGAACTTTGTAACTAAACATTTTTTACACACACACACAAATTCTCATCTATAGATGCAAAAACATAACATTTTCAGATATTTTTGTTTACAAGGTTATAAAACTCAGTTCACAACTGTGCATTACAAAATATTTATGAGCACAATTTGAGCCCATGCACAAGGAAACACAGTGACTGGAGACGGCAGCACAACCAAAATTACTTGCTTGCTTCAAAGACATGGAGCAGGTGTGCGACCGCTCAGTCGGTTGTTGTCTTCGAGGCAAATTTGGTGCCTCAAGATGGCGACAAAACAGCCATCATAAAAAGCTGTCCTATTTTTACTGAATAGTGAAGTTAAGTTGGCCGATCTGCTCTGATATTATTAATAACATCAAAATTGATTATTTGTATTCGTATAAACCAACAGATTAAGCCGTCTTTGATAACACTCAATAAATCTACTGCACTGACTTTTCATTTAAAGACACCTTTAAAGCCTCAGTCCTCAATAATTCTCTTACATTTCCAGTGTTTCCCGTTGGTTCAATATTCTTAAACAAAAATGCCATCGTATTTAGAAAAGAACTGTCTTCTCTCCTCAAAAACCACTCAAGCTGTCACTGCGCTCTTAGTGACATTCAGCTGCTTCTAGTCTGCACTGCATTCTCGTTCGGGTAAACAATGTTCAAGTCAAGTGGATATACAAGTGCGTCTGTGAGGCCCTGCAAGCAAGACTGCAAGAAGGTAAACATGGAGGTGACAGGTGACATTTCCAACAGCACTGTGACAACTTTCATTTACATGTAGTTCAAAGTATGGCGCTGATGTAATTTCACACTGATTTGAAGGCCCGCTGCGGCGTTTCCGTGAGGCGCGTGTGGAGGTGCACGCGGCGCCTCACAGCTAATGTAGCGGTAAATAAGAAGCAGGGTAGACTAAGACCTCCAGTCAGTAATCACTGTGAGGCTAACACCAACCAAATCAATTCGGCTCTCAGAGAATGCATTCATTTATGCCTTTTTGGATGAAAAGATTCTGCCTTTATATAACACAGTGGCTTGATAAAAGGAGCGCGGGAATGCACATTTATAAAAATTGATGTCAGCCCGAGAAGCTGCTTAAACTGACTTTTGATGGACTGTCTGCGACATCCCTGCCTCGCTCTCTCTCTGCACTACAGTCATCGTTCTTTATGTTTCTGCACCAGCTCGTTCCTGTTCGGAGGAAAACACTCACCTTAATATGCTCTTGTGCAGAATGGGCGACAGCAAAGGGTCATGGCCACTTCACAGTGCATCCAAATCAGTTCAGGAGGACGGGTGCCATTAAGTACATGCAAATGGCAAGATGGGATATACTGCGTTTAATAGCAGAAGTTTAATATTATTCAATTTTTTCCAATCTCAATCATCACAGCACAGCTGCATGGAAGTTTATGATTATCCTGTCATTATCCTATGATTAGTGAAAGCACTTGTCAAAACTCTTGATAATATTGAACAAAATAATATTTTATAAGTGAAAAGGGTCGAATCGTCACCTGAGAGGTAACCTGGAATATTTTAGACGCTGTGTTTATCAAATCTACCACATTATGTAACCTTACAGTTATAGTTCCTAAAATGGGTTTATTCATCGCATAGTGAACTTTGGGGTGTTGGCCGAAAAAGGAAAAATGATTGTTTGATCATTTCGATCCCATAGAGGTTAATCCCTGTTTGCCAAAACATACCAGTTACACACATTTTAATATGAAGTCTGCTACAGCATGAGCCAGAGCTAGCTACATGTGTCTAACAGATACATATCAAAGAAATAAAAAGTGCAGTCTGGAGTAGGTCAGATGGATTGGACGGGTTTCAGGCCTGAACGGGAGAGTTTAGGAAAGTTAAGGAGGGCTGCAGATTGAGACAGAGCAGTGTGAGAGGTGGATAAGAGGTCTGGCTCATGTGGAAGAAATAATAAACTTTAATTGTTGCACTTTTGCAATAATTAATGTATTAAATTATATTAACGTGTTTCTTATTTTGTTGTAGCCAACTGTGAAGTCGGTTGTAAAATGTCGGCACGTGACCGGCTCAATCTGTTCCACAGCGAGCGCTCTGTTTTTAATACCTTCTTTAATTTAGCTTAACTAAATATGACTCATTGTTTTAAAAGAACAAGAACAATCCCATACTTTTCTTCTTCTACTAAAACTTAATTATCGACACATGTTAGGCATTGTGTTGTTTTTGTACTCTTTGTGTATTAGTAGATTATAAATTATATATACCTTTACAATAAGTAATGAAATCATCCAAATCATTTTAAACTAATTAAATCCCTAAAACTCAAACCATTACTTTGTCAAATCTTACTTATAATTATAGCAGTTCAAGAAATTACATCTGTGCCATCACTGCTGTTGCTGCAGGATGAGGTCAAAATGACCCCCGCTGGTGGCTCTCCTGTTGTAAAAAGGGTGTGTGTTACTGTCATATGCCAATTTGCATATTAATTTGCTGCGTTAAGCATCTTTGAGGAAGATAAGCCGATGCGATTCAGCAGCAGCTGTGCTGATTTATTAGCAAATGTTTGTGGAGTCATTGCACTAAAATCCCCCTTCTATGGGTGGAAATGGTTGTTGTGGCGACATTAAGTTTAAGTTTACATGTAGCTGCCTTTTTTTCTGTGAGGGGACATTTTTAAAGCCACGCTTAACGATCTGACTGCTCTCATTAAGTTTCCACAATAAACCCACATTACTCGACTGTTCCTGCGCCAGACAACAGGATGACAGAGTCTGTGATTGGCTGCTGAATATAGTAGAGCAGTTAAAGGCCCTGGGTGGAGTGGGTGGAGACCAAAACAGAGGAAAAAATAAAAAGCAGGTTAAAGAGGAGTTACATCAGCTGAGTGAATAAAAAATAGAGTATATGTGGGTGTGTGTGGGTGGATGGGTATTAGCATCTTTGTGGGGACCAAAAATTGGATGTTTACTATACTCGTGGGGACCAACAGCCCTCGTGGGGACCAGGGTTTTGGTCCCCACGAGTTTGAAGGCATTTTTGAGACTCAAAAAGTGGTTTTAGTGTCAGGGTTACAATTAGGTTATAGTTAGGTTTAGGGTAAGAGTCAGGGTTAGGCATTCATTTTTGATGCTTAGGGTTAGGGTAAGTGGCTAGGGAAAGCATTATGTCAATGAGATGTCCCCACGAGGATATAAATACACACGTGTGTGTGTGTGTGTGTGTGTGTGTGTGTGTGTGTGTGTGTGTGTGTGTGTGTGTGTGTGTGTGTGTGTGTGTGTGTGTGTGTGTGTGTGTGTACGGGAAGCAACTAGCAACCAGAGACCAGAAAATGAGTGACATCTGGGGACTTTCAGCAACAATGAGCAAAATAACTGCCAGCAATGTGACGTGATCAGGTCCCGAGTTTGCTCAACTCTTAGAAGACTGACTGAAGTGACTACCAGCCAGTGCGTAGGAGACCGTTAAATGAAACATGATAGGATAGTAAATATATCAGAAGGTTACTTACCAAACCAGAGCCTCGAATGGCTGCTAGCGACCGTTCGTCAGCAACAAAGCCATGCACGACAAGCCAATTCCTCGCTGTGTGGATGCCTCTGTCAGGAGAGGCAGCTGAATGATATGAAGGGCCACCACAGGAGCCTCCTTAGAGGGAAACCCAAGATGGGTATGGCCAAAAAAAAAGAGTGAGGGGGTGTTCATATGTAAAATGTTTTGAGGAATGTTGTTCTTGGATTGGATTGGGAAAAAAATGAAAACGGCAATAAAGGTTCAGCCAATTATATTTTGGCACTTGTTAATATACCTTGGCAGTCTGCCCATGTAAAGTCTAACACTTCAACAGCTCTGTGTGCATACTAGTGTTAAAAGGTTGGGTTAAATTATAGGCTGCTGGACTGTTGCAGGTTTGGCTTCTTTAAGAAATTGCCCTAAAGTCTTTTTGAGCGAGATCATCCTGCTGGGACAGAGTTTAACCAAAAAAAAGAGACAGAAAACTTTTACAGGACAGTTGTTCCTGGAGATAAGGACAGAAATAATTGTCACACGTGGTCAAGTTAAAGGCTACAAGCCCGTCTGCCGCCCATCAAACATGAGAGAAGTGGAGCAGTTTTACTCAAGACGAGTCAAGCCGAGAAGTCTCTCTGCAAGAAACACTTGATTGCTGTGATTGCCTCAACGGGGTGTGCTGCAAAAGATTCATCCCACTATATTTGGCCATGACATTTTCATTAATGTTTTTTTTTTTTTTTTTAAATCACATCTTCCTCGTTGAAAAAAAAGCAGCAAAGTGTCTGCGAAAGAGTAGATAGTAGCTCGCAAGAATTTCACCTTAGTTTAGAGAAAATTGTGCTTTTATCTTTTCTTTTGTGAGTAGAAAGGCAACACTTCTGTGTGTGTGTGTGTGTGTGTGTGTGAAGTGACACAAGAAGCAGCCATTAAAAAACACCATTTATTGTTTGTTTTTCAGTAAGCTATGTATTCCAAGCCACAGAGCAATTTACTTTACTTATACTGCAGAAGTCAACAAATGCTTAAGGAAGCCTTCCCTGTTTGTACATTCATTACTGTAACAGTGCAGATGGATGGCCGGGCAGACGCAGGGGAGTAATGGAGAAATGTGGGGAGAAGGGTGTGTATAAAATTACAGTATATAGAAATACCTTCTCTGAGGAAATAAAGAAGAGGCAAGAGAAAGTGGCGACGGGGGATAGGGGGATAAAATATTTTCTCACTTGCAGCAGAACTAGAAGAGAGTTATGAGGAGTCTGCCAATGCAGCAAACAGCTGGCTTCATTTGCATAATACCCATCAGGCCCCTCTTTCCCCGAGGCTGCCTGTCAACTCACGGCCGAGACGCGCACCAGTATGTACACACGAGCACGCACGCACACAACACAGCACGACTTTTCAGTATATCAGTAGATATATATTTTTCTTTTCTCTCTGCAAAGTAGCGATTGCGTATCGTGTCATGTGATTTCAAAGCTTCCCTGTGAGTCACTGGAAGCTTTTTAACGCTTTAATTTATTTGAGTTTCATAAAGCCGACTAATTGCCTCTGCAAAAAAAGAGGGAAGATGAAATGATTCAGCCTTTGTGCTGATAATAAAACGATCATAAAAATCATCTTCTAGAAACAAAGAGCACAGTTCCATGAATCAAACTAGCCTCGAGTGGCTGCAGTAAGATGGAGAAGAGGGTGCTTGGGGAGAAATATACTTACAGATAAATAGCATAGGAGAGGTCTCCCATCACGATGGCGCTGCCGGGGTGTCATCACGGCAATAGCCGACCCCGTGAGAAGAGAGATCACAGAGGAGAGAGGGCTGAGGCCCGGACTCGCCACTGCGGCAGGATCTCAGAACAGCTGAGATCGCCGTTAGGTTTGTTGCAAGGTAGCAGGTGCTGGGCCGGCGTCATGTTATGTGGAGATGTACAAGAACAGTCAAAAGTGCTTGGCTTTGATGTTTAACGTTCCACAGAGTGTTTTAATCTAAGAGAGAGCGCACACACAGCGTATTGGGTGAATTAATGTGGATGCCACATGAGTAGTTAGTCATTTCAAGATGCTGTTTATAAGAGACGGAATATGATTTCAGATGAACTGTTTACCCCGAGGATTAACATTATAGCTCTGCTTACTGGATTAGCCGCAGTGATCTCTGCAGGCGCTATAATAGGCTGATGGTGTGTATTATGGTCCCTCAGAGTGCAGTCATCTCACCCCTAAGTAAATCCCCCCCCCCTCCCAACTCCCTCTCTCCTTCAAACCATTTAAATTAGACACTTTTCAAGAGGCTGGTCAGATAAAAGTGCTGTTTTAATTCAAAAAATTTTCCCAGCCTCGCATCGCTGGTGAATCCGAGGTCCGCAGTTCAACTCGGTGGAGGCTGGACCGCTCGACACGCACAGCGAGCTCCTAGCGATCGTTGACCGGGGGGGTCACGGCAGTCAATCCCTGCACTTTCACAGCAGCATCCACAGCCTCTGCTAGAGTGATTTAGGGGGTTTAGAGTGCCAGCAGTAGCATGTAGCCAGTGTCACGGGTTCACACAGTGAAAGACTGAAATTCATAGTTTAAAGCCAGAGTGTGTGACATTGTAATAAAATAATTATGGGCAGTGGTGGAAGACGTATTTGGATCCTTTTAAGTGGAAGTAGCACTGACACTGTAAAATTATTCAGTTACAAGGAAAAGTCTGCATCGTTGTCAGCAGCAAAGTGAAAACAAAATCTTAAGTCCGTTTAGATTGTCATTATCAATATTGACCTAAAACGATTATTACTTATCATTAAAACAGTTGTTTGTGTTTTATTAGAGGATCATCGATCTAAACAATCAGGGGAATGTAGAGCCGATTGTAAAGGTTAGCTCGTGTAATTGCACTGTGGTCAGTAGACCAATGTGGAATAAAATTGATAACTACTGTTAATTTGATTGAGTACAGCCTCACTGAGAAATAACAGCCATCAATAAAAGCTTTTTAAAAATAGTGTTTGACATAACCCTGAGGTCATGCTGCTGCTTCATTTGTAATACACTTGAATAGTGTGAAATCCCTGAGGTTCAATTAATCAACGACAGGCAGTGAACATGCAGGCTTTGGGGGACCCGGGGGACGTGGGGCCGTTGCCTTTTTAGACCAGCTGGTAATCCAGACTTAAAGAGGATAATGTTAAGTTTTCTGTGAACAAATGCTAATCGTGTACATGCAGCTTATATTATTGTTCACTTCAAACAGCGCTGTGCTAGCTTATTTTACCTTATTTTAAAGCTTTCAAATTTGATATTAACAATGCATTAAATCACAGTATAAGGTGAACGTTGGATATAAAAGGTGTCACAGGCATTTATAACCTGACTCTGCAGTTTCCCTGGGCTTTACAGAGCATTTAAGTGTCTTTCACCTCACTGCTGTGGCTTTAAGGTTCACAACTTTACTATTTCCCACTGCAGTAGGCAGTTCATATGGAAAACTCAGATGTACTGACTGTACAGTATATCCTTATCATTAATAATTTGACAGAATTTAAAAGAACAAAAAAGTCCCAATTGCCTTTATCCCTGCTAACCACAATGGGGTTTTTTTTTTTTTAAGTTGATTAACTATTAACTTTCAAAATGAAATCATAGTGCACATTAACTCTGCTATTTCCAGTTAATATATCTTTTATTATATTATAACTATATCACAGTTATAGCAATATTATTATAACCATTATAATGTAGTTATATTTAACTGATATAACTAATTTATCATTTTAAATATATGAACTATTCATACATTACTTAATTATATTAAACTCTCCGATGGATACGGCCACAAACTCACAGAACTTTAATTGCTCTTCTTTAGCACATAGCTGATATGTGAGTAGGCAAGCACAGACTAAACCACAATCAATGGAAATTATACTTTTAAATGTATCCTTAGTCATCAAACATGTTTACATTAATCAAAAAACAATACTGTTAGCTTTCTGGAAAAGGAGAAAATTCCAGAGTTTCTGTATCGAGTAAGAGTTGACTGAGAAGATACCTCAGATTTGGATATTCTACTTGGGCAAGTACATCAAAGCTGCTTCCACTATAGCTTACAGTTAAATAGTTTGTGGAGGGCAGGAGCTGAGTGAGCATCTGAAGCTGCTGCAGGTCTGACGTGTTACATTAATGACGGTCTCACGTGTCTCACATGTTACACAGTTGTTAGATTAGAAAAAAGTGAAAACGCACATTTCAGTAGACTAATCGCAGAACTTTCTGTTCATTATATCTGAAGGTATTATTTCATCAGATTTAGTTGGAGCCACTGGTTCTGCAAGTACATTCATTCTTTTATGTGCCCACATGGTGCCAAATAAAGTGGATTGCCTGCTCGACTATAAAAAAGAGCTATTTTATATTGCTCCAGTGGTAGTCCATGGATCACCGTTTATATCTATTATAGGTCTGTAGACAGCTCCTCATAATATCCTGCAGAACGTTGGATTTGGTCATATACGGCTGAGATTTTTAAAAAAATCAGACTTATTTCTTCTACTTTCTGTGTACTTTTCTTGTTGTGCTGGACACATTCCTAATATGTTACTGATGCTGCTCTGTTTCTGCACTCGAGTAAAAAACATCTTAGCTAATCTTTAAACATCTTTAATAGTAAAATATAATAAATTACAGGGCAACTTTCTTTGGTACAATAAAAAACTGATCCAAACAACTAATAAAATATCTGACTGTTCCATAACAGCTCATGTCTGTTGCCCATAAAAATATGGTAATAAAAAAAAATCTTTATAGCTCTTCGCATTACAGAACAATACATGGAGAACCCCTACTGCTAGGTCTTTAGTATTATTCATTAGGTTCTGATACAGGCCAGTGGCTGTTCCTAACTTTGTGTATGTGTGTGTTTGTGTGTGTGTGGTTGGGCCTTTTAATAAAAAATGCCCCGCTGGGCTCTGCATTGCCAGTTTGCCAATCAGAGCATAGCCACGATATGCAAATCACACACTCGCACACACACACACGTAAACACACTCACACAAGCTTACTCGCACAGACATATACACACAGTGGGAGAAAGAGTGTTTTGATCTACCAGGGCCATTACAGACATTTTAAAATCCTATGAATATAAAAAAGAGAGAGAGGGAGGAGGGTGGAACAGGAGAGGAGGAAGATGAGCGAGACGGGCGAGAAAGCAGCGCAGATGGAGAGAGCGAGAGAGAGAGAGAGCGAAAGATATAACCGGGGAGGAAAGTGAGAGGAAACATTTTCGGTTCTGTTTCTGTGTGCAACAGTTTGTTATTTAAGTGTAAGGAAGAGTGAACGGGAGAATGCATCAGAGAGATTACACGGAAGATAGACGACTAAACGGCGCCGTCCTTCTCCCTCTCTCGCTGCCATTTGTTTAGCATTTTTCGGCATTGTTCCTTCATATTGCAGGAGGCAGACAGCACAAAGATTAATGGGAATGCTCAGTATCAATAAACATGAAGCGTGATTGGTTGATTGAACAAAAGGCATCCTGCAATCAGAACAGAATGCCAAGTCCTCTTTTTTTTTTCTTTCTTTTGCCCGAGCAGGCGGCTGCAGCGCTGATGATTTAAATGGACATTAATACAGGAAGAAACAAACACACAGAAAGTCAGTCAAACAACCACGACTGACTATTAACAAGGCAGCATTAGGCCATGAGGCAAAGAGAGGAGAGGAAGAGGCAGCTAATGGGGTGATTAGGGGGGAGGAGAGCTGCTGTTGAGAAAAAGACTTTGTGTTGGATTATTTTCTCCTCTTAGGAGCTTACAGAGAGCCAGCCGGTGTTTTACACCTCAGCTCTTAACACCCCCAAATCCCCTGATTTAGACTTAAACTGCATAGAGAGGCAAGAGAGAGGAAGAAGGTGGGATGAGGAGAGGAAAAAGAAAGGAAAGCGGAAGAAAATGAGGAGGAAAATATGACAGGGCCGACCTGACGAGACAACAAGAAGACGTGTCGAGGTGGAAGAAAGAAGTGTTCGTTTACGGTTGACGCCGCTGAAGCATTCGCACTTTTTCTTCCACAGCGAAGAAAGTGTTTGTTTGGAATAAACACAAGAAACAGCTAAAGTGATTTAAGCAAATAGGTGAGAGAGGAGTGAGAAATAGGCACACCAAAGTTTGAGGTGTTGTTTTCTTCTGATTAAGCAAAGAGACTGACACCAGTGTGGATTTTGTGTTGTTGTGTCACACGCTCACTTGTCGTCCCCACCACAGTGTGAAATACTGCAGCGGTGCTTTTGGCCGCAGTGTAAACACACACAGCTTACCTGTGAAGTCACATAGGCCTCTGCTCATTTTATAGCCCTGTGGTTGTCAGCGTCCGGGATGAGGGCCAGCACTGGCACCGGTGATGCTGCTGAGATATTTCTGCTGGGCGACCTGTGCAGATGCAGCTTATCTGTTAACACGTTTTATGGTACCTCTAGCAGGCAGCGAGACAGACACAAAAAGAGAGAGAGAGACAAAGAGCTGTAAGTAAAGATATCAGGTAGGACGTCCAAAATAGTCTAAGTAATGTATCTTCCAGCGGTGATTAGGTGAAGTCATTAGCACTTCCCTCTCCACAACATTCTCTATTTGTCAATACAATCAAATTTAGTTTAAGCCAGATCCAAGCACGCAAAAAATCACAGACCAACTTAGAGTTAGTGTCTTGCCCAAGGACGTTTGGCATGACTGGGGGGAGAGCCAGGGATCAAACCTCCAACCTTCCAGTCAGCAGATGACCTGCTCTACCTGCTGAGCTACAGCCACCGTTTATTGCTGATCATGAAGACCACAGGCTGCACCAGTCCATCATTATGCATTAATGTAAACTGTACTTCAGTACTACAGACTAACCAGTTTAGCCTTCACTAAACTACTTTAAACTGTATTCTCATATTATTTGAATAACATAAAATGATTATAATTCAATTTGACGATTTTTCACAACAATAAGCTACCATGTCTGCCTGTAGCATGCAGACACATTGTGATCCAAAGTGCACAGGAGCAGTTTGTGTGTTTATCATTATGTGTTGAGCTGTGTGAAACAGTGCGTATGAAATTACCTTCTACTTTAAACAAAATTACCCCCGTGTACGATCTATCCTGGTTAGCAGCAGAACACCAAAACTTAATTGACATTTGTGCCATGAATGAAAAAACAGCATCGCATAAGTGAGTGATGAAGTTGCTTTCTGATTTGTTGAGCATTGGTATTACCATTTAATAACAGCTGATAAATCAAAATTTAGCCTTGTAGCATGGGTTTAAATCAAAGTTTCATCATCAATGTAAAATCTTTCCCAGACCAAAACCAAAACCTAAATAAATTGTATAAAACTGATTCATTTCTTTTTTCAATTTGTCAGGTTTAGATAGATAGATAGATAGATAGATAGATAGATAGATAGATAGATAGATAGATAGATAGATAGATAGATAGATAGATAGATAGATAGATAGATAGATAGTAAGGGCTGAATTGATAAAAGTGATTAAAAAACAAGGAAAGGTCAAAATGAAGTGAGCTAAAAACAGTAAAAGTAACACCGAAATTGTGTAAGAGAGAAATAAGAGTTTCAAAGAATTCAAATTTTCCAGCAATTACTTCACGGTTCAGGCTTTACAGATTTTTTTTATATCATTGTCTACATTGTCTGGACCTTCCCTGATGGCAGAACTCGAGTTTGGCATGCCAAAACACAACAAAGTGCTCAGGAAAGCAAGTCAGGCAGAAGGTAAACAAGTACATAAATAACACATAACTAATGTTAGGGAAATCTGTTCATGGGTCATACGTCTGACAGAAGAAAAGCTATAACTAAATATCATATTTTGAAAGTGCACATGAAACACGTCATCTATTAAGGCTAATTTACAGTTACGTTATTGATTACGCTTATTTACATGTGTTTTTTATGTCCACCTTAAATTAAATACCTAAACCAAATACTGGCATAGGTATTGTCTTAAAAATCCTGTATTGGTCGTGAATTACAGAAAAAAAAAAGTTTCTGTACATTTACTGCCATTATTTCTTTTTCTCATAAAATCGATGGCTTTGAAGTTTTTAGAAGATTACATCGGGAGCAATAAATTTGAGCAAGACTGTGAAATACATAGAGGCTGAAAGTTTGGGGAATTCTTCAAAACAATGATATTTTTTAATGAGCTGAGCAGCTCAAAAGCAAAAAGAAATCACTGTTAATGCTTTCGTTGTATTGAATAGTATAATGCGTCACTCACAATGTAGTCAGTTATTTAGTTGTTCAGTCAAATCATATTAGTGGATTTCCGTTTTTCCTTTTCCTTCCCTTTGACTCCTTGGCATGCGGCTGCACGGTGTCAGGTATGTCACCTGGCTGCATGGCAGAAAAGATGGCCTTTATGTTTCTTGTGTACAAAGAAGCTGTGCGTACTCTGCTTCCTCACACTGCTGAGGAGGACAGGGTCGTGGGTGCTACAGCTTTAGCAATTTAACAATTAACTTTTGACTTGTGACCATGTTGCTGTGAGGAAATTAGAAATGATCCCGGGTCTGTGGTGGTGGAGACGCCACCAGGATCAACTAGCAAAGCAGTGACACAAAGTCAGTTCCTCAGAGGTTAATGTACAGTAGTGTGCGCAGCCTGTGAACAATGTAACCAGCAGGTGCAAGCTAAATGCAAAGGGGTGTTGATGTGTTGCAAAAGGCATTCCAACACGTTCCTTTTCTCAGTGAGCAGCACTGTAAGAGACACATGCAGCTTGTGAGTGCCTTTCCCTTCTGTTACTGTGACTGCATACATTCAGACCTGTGCGCTGCTGAAATTGATACAGCGACGCGACCACAGTGTGTATTCATACGCAAAGTCGACACTTTCAGATGCTGATGGATTTTAGAAAGAACTGAATGTCTGACAGGGATGGTTGGTCTCCTGGTTCAAACAAACGGCTTTGTCTTTGTTCTCTGCTGAAGATTAAACTATGTAAGGTGAACTTTTCACAGGTTGTGAAAATGCTTTCTTTGCTTTTTAGAGCAAAGCCCTGTATCCAGCCTGCTGTTGTGTTTTCGCTACAGCCAAAAACTCAAAACCTCCAAACTTAATTCTTTATTAGGAGCGTGTAAGTAGTCTTAAAAAAAAAACATCCCTTCAATGTTAGAACAAATGTTTAGCTGAAAAGATGCCATTTGTTTTGCCTGCAAAGAGGAATTTATTCAGTCCTCCAGGAATTATGTGTGTGTTCACGGATAAACTCGAACGTATAGAGAAACACACACACATTTGATGCCCTATTGTACTGCCGAGGACCCCTCCACCTTCCACCCGCCGTCCCCTCCTCTCAAGAAGCACTTATTTAGTTAGTACGCAGACGTCACGCTGCGAACCCCACACAGACAGACCACACACACGGCGAGTGCAAACACACACACTCAAACACATCCTGCCAACAGAACAAATCAAATATACTCAGCTTGAATTTTGCCTCCACACACGAACACGCATACAACTGTCAGTCATCCCCTTGTCCCCGCTACACTGCCGTCTTAGAGAGTGTGTGTGTGTTTCCTTTTTCCGCTAATTAAAACAGAGGTGTGTGTGGCTATATAAAGCCCTTTTCTTTCCATTAATATAGCTGAGTGTGTGCGTGTGTTGTGTGTGTGTATTTATAAAAGGGAGGGTGGGGTGTCTATGAGACACAGAGAGAAAGGGATAGAGTGCGGGGGTGTGTGTAGGAGGTGTTTTGTTCACAATTAATCGCAGTTGTGAATCTCCCTCCCCTTGTCGTATAATATAGATGTCATCCACATCAGTAACTCCATACTGCAGCTACTGCATAATTATTATTATTTATTTTATTTGGCATTCAATTAAATGTTACAGAGGTTGTTCTTAAGCAGTATTACACTCTAGTTTACTTATACTCATAGGGAGTGCATTGAGAGCTTCACAGCAGAGATAATAGGGGTTGCTGATAGACTAACAATGGGCCAAGACCTTTGCTATAGGTCACCCACCAACACACGCCACACTGAATGATGCTGTCAGTAGTTTTCTGGCTATTCAGGAATCAGAGCCCTGAAGTGACAGCATCAAAGTTCTGCTTAAGGACTAAAGAAAAAAAACCTTTTGTACCTTTTGTACAAATGCAAATGACTGAAAATGCAGTGTTCACATCACCTAACTCTAATTGTGGTTTCCTCTGTATAGGCTAGTTGTGGCTTTAGACATGGATGTAATTGCATCAGGACAGAGAGAACAAAATGGCTGTTAAACAGAAGACATTTTGCACAGAAGTAGTGGTACAACAGATGGTAGAGAAGTTAGTCAAACAGCGGCTCGTCTGTCGGGACCTTTTTATGAGCAACACTGAGCTGGTGACAGGAGGCAACAAATTGTGAACCTCGTAATGTAGCTGAGTATTTGCACATGTACAGAGGAAGGATAGTGGATATGACAAAGGATGTTGATGATGGAGTTGCCGGGCGGGACGGAAAGAGGAAGACCACGGTGAAGGTTAATGGATGCAGAGGAACAGGACATGAGGATGGCTGGTGGATGGAGGATACGAGGGATAGGGTGAGACGGAGGCAGATGATCCGCTGTGGCAGCCGGTAAGGGGAGGAGCCAAAGAAAAAACAACGCAACTGACAATTCAAGTTTGGATTGTAACTTTCTGGAAAAGAAAAGCCTCAAGTTAATATCATCCGTGATTTTTTTTGCGTGTGTGTGTTTATCATTACACACACTGAATAAAAAGGCCCAAGGTTTATCTAGAAATTTCAAAAGGTGTATTTTTTTCAGATTATGCAAGACTACTTTAAACAATCTTATTTTTTAAATTCACAGCATCTTCATTTTCTGCATTTTATTAGCAGTAATTATGCATCCATCCATCCGCTTATCCTTATCAGGGTTGCGGGGGGACACTGGAGCCTACCCCCACTACTGAAAGGCAAGAGGTGGGCTACACTCTGGACAGATGGCCAGGGCTACCTAGGAGTGATTATTTTATTAGTAATTTTCTGTGTTTAAATCTACTTTATCAGTTTTGAATCACTTTGAAACCTACTTAATTGTTACATTTCAATTTACTGTTAGTGGTGTCCAGTGCTGTTAGTAACAGTTTATTAGTTTACATTTTTGACAGCAACATATAATGTAACATAGTTTCTTAAAACAAACAAACCGGGAATAAAACAAGCATTTAAGTTTACTGAAATAAAACCTGAAAATTTTTTTACCAAAATATTAATTTCCACTTAATATAAGCGTGTGTTTTTTTACATTACTTTTTGCCCTCTGACAAAATACCCTCATAGAAGCACCTTGAGGCGACTGTTCTTGACATTTGGCGCTGTATAAATAAAACCAAATCAAACTGAATATAAATAAACTAATACTGAAAATAATATAACCCAAACTGAAGCTGCACATTTTCAAGCAATGAAAGTTGAACTGAAATGAGCAAAGTTACTGCCAAATAAATGGAATTCTAAACAAACCCCGCCCCCAAAAAACTAATGGCAAGATGCAAAAGTTTAACAACTGTGCAGAAAACAGTATGGAACAAATACAATATACGAATACTTATTGTGTCATTGTGACAGTGTTCTTGTGTTAGTTACATGCATATTTTGACACTGCCTGGGGCACGGTAGGAGGACAGTGTTTGGAATGCCTGTTTATCTCCTGTGGTGGCCATTAAATTAGTAACATTTAAAGTGGAATATTTGATTACATTTTAACTACACAAAACCGAATAACTAGAGATGATTGTCCAGTCTCCACATTTCTCTAAAGCAGTTTGAGCAGTCGTGTTTTAAGCCGTGTTAGCTTACATGTTAAGCTACATGATAAGCTAACAGAGGAGTCATTTCCATTTCTGCTGAATTCCAAGAGCTTGACATTTATCAAACAGTGCTTCAGTGACTCCACCTACACAGGTCTTAAGTCTGGCATCAAATACACCTCTTCTCTTCTTTGTGGGCATGTATAACTGTATTATTTGTCCTTCTTTACACATTCTGCAAAGAGTGAAAAATCAAAGATAAGATATGAAAAAAGTACAGAATAAAGCAAAACCATTGACAAGACTTTGACAGTTAGAATGTGTTAACTTGTAATTTGTATTTTTACTTTGAGTGCATATTATAGCAGACTGTCAACAGTATATAACGGTATATGTGGACATTTTTAAAAATTAGTATGGGGGTGTAATTGTGCATAAAATATAGTTTTATAGTCCCACTAATGGTCTTATTGTAAGGGAATTTAAAAAAAAAAAGAAGGCTAAGGGTTAGGAGTAATGAGAAGCCACTAAGAATATGTCACAGAAGGGAGAGATGCCATGGCCTACGATGCATGCCAGACCTTCCACACCAACAGGATACCCCCATCTAAGGCAGGCTGGCATCCTTGTCATGCTTACTCTGCCTTTTCTTTAAAAGATCTGAATAAATTCTGATGTTTTCCAGCCTTTATTTAACAGTTTAGTAGAAAGGAGAGTGGAAAGGAGCGAGAGAGAGTGGGGAAAACCACTATTCAGTAGTTGCATCACAGAGCGGGTGTGAGAATATACACATTTTCAGTAATACTCTGATCCATTTACAATCAACAGAGGTCTGATCAATAAGAATAATTAAAAACACCTGTGTGGGAGTGTAGAGCCTTAAAGCACATGCAAATCAAAGTCAATAAATGCAAAGCCACAACACAGAGGATGAGCATGTAACAATGAAGAACAGGAAGTCAGTAAGGCCACTGACATACCAAGTGCCAGTTCTGCAGTAGCACAATATCCTGCTGAGGAAAAGGCAGTATTTGAAGTTGATGCTTACTCTTGACGTGCCTCTAAGATAGGTTTTACTGTAGAGCTGGGAAATCTCTTTTTGGCACATGTGATGGTATAATAGGTGATTCAGTAGAAGGTTACTGCCTGTGACTGTTGGAGAAGACACATGTGTCTGATGAGACTACATGACATTAAACTTTACAAGTGTAAACTTGGTGTAATTTTCTTGAAAAAGGTCAAAATTTTTAAAAAAGAGGCCAGATTTAAAGAACTTTAAAAAAGTTAATAACAACCTGTTATTCTTTCTTCCCAAATGGCATCAGAGTGTTTTTTTGCTATCAGCTCATCAACTGTAGAAAACTTGGGCTAATTTTAGTGGCGCGGCTCCTTAAGATGGATGACTCTGGGTTGTACTAATACAGATTGAAGCGTTTAGCTTGGCTAGCCGGCTCCAGGATGTGATCCATCAGAAAACAAGGCTAATGTTTTCAGCTAACCCACTCCTGGTGCAATTATATGGTCCACTGGCATTGATCATAGCTCCTCTTCTTCAATCTATTCTCCTCTCTTCCTCTCTCTCCCCCTTTAATGGCCAAGTCAGTGTTAAATGTTTGATAAATGAGTTTTGAGAGCACTTTGCAATGGATTTATTAAAATTCTATAAAACCTCTTTTTTTAGTTGGTATTGTTAGAAAAAAAAGAAAGGTGGACTTATTAAATGATATGTGTGTATACACATCAAATACTTTAGTTAGAAGCAATTTTTTTAGAAGAACTATTAAACAGACCAATGGGTGAGCAGAATGAAACATAATATAACCGTATATCTTCCTTTAGTAGCCCCGGCGTTTATTCAAAAAATTATTCAGCTGGCCCGGCGTTTAAAAGAGACCGGCGGTTGTTGGAGACCAGCTCTTATTCCCTTCTCAGACAGAATTGTCTCAGAAGTGAGAGGGAAAGAGGACCCAGGCGCGGTTTTTAGACTGAGGTGAAAAGACAGTGCGTTTACTTACAGTGCTCCAAAACGTATTCCAACAGTTCACAAATAATGCAGTTCCCAATTGTGCTCCTCCTTTGCTCCCGAGTGTCTCCTTGTCTGTGGTATCCCAGTGCACGATTGGTGCTCTCCGAAACTCCTCCCCGCCCGACTCTCCAGGAGAAGAAGTAAAAGACCAGGAAATCACAGTTAGCAGGTTCGCTAGTCGACAGTTCCAGTTCAGTGTAATAATCCCACTTCGATGGTCGCTGCATGCAGCTTAAATGCCGCTGGTCATAGATTGCGGCTGATTGGAAACAGCTGTCCAGTCACACTCCATACCAGTTGGTGGCGGTAATGCACCATTCAGTTGTTTGCCAACCGCCAATAAAATTTAAAAAGAAGAAGAAGAATACAGCGCTGAGGGACTTCCGGGTCGAAGGTCACCCAGCTACTATTGGAGACCGGCATCTATTTGTCACGACATGTTTTCAAAACGGTGTTTATTAGAAACCGCTTTTAAAAGAGACAGGCTACTAATGGAAGATATACGGTGTGCTGATATCTACCTAGTTTTTGATACCAAGCAACAATTACATTTATAAAAGTCATGTTGTATTTTATCCATTCAACATATAAGCAATAAGCAACAATAAGTAAGTATCATATTAACTCTGTTTATCAGTATTTTTTATTTGTATTTTCAGATCTAGTAGCTCCTTAGCTGCTAGCCTTGTATTTGGCTTGTCATCGGCTAGTTGCTAACTATTTCAGCAGCTGTTTGATGATGAATAGACAGCAAATAATACCATGCTGTTTAAACAGAATGACTAAAACAGCAGCTGATGTTTGGAATGATGCAAACTTTCACTCTGCACACAAACAGAGGCTGACACCCATCTACTCGAGTTCAAATGATTAAAACACTGGCCATAAACCTGCTAGACATTGTGTTGTAAAAGCCTATCAGCAGAGATTGTCTGAAAGATGTGGTCACTCCTGACCGTGATAGCAGTCAGAAAAAGGAGACTAGCTTGACTTACCAGGATGTGTGATGAGAGAAAAAAGAAAAGAAAAGAGCCCTTGGAATTAAAAATTTCTCCCATTAAGGGGAAAACTTTTGTTGGTTGGAAAATTGTCTTCAAATTTCAGCGTTTTGAACAAGGCGCAAAACGTTGTTGTGTTTTATAGTGTTATAAACAATGATAACCCTATGCAATGCTCGTAATATGGCTGAACTGTGTTTATCACTTAGTGGCTGTTAAATGAAATGCCAGTAAGAATAGATCTGATAACTAATATCTAATATAAGCTGATAAAAGCGGTCGGGCTTAAATGAACCGTTTTGTGCATTTAGACCTTTTTTGTGCTTTGCTAAAATTATTCAAAGAGAAATTTGTCATTCATTTTTAATCACTACTTGACTCAGTTGTTAACAACAGAGAGACTAAACCATCCTGTCACACTCCTTAGTCTGAACTTAAAATGACCCTCTTTTAAAGCGAGGAACAGCCACGGCCTGAATTTCCTTGTCTAAACACTGCACGGGGCACACGGAAGGACTAAACGCACACACAACACTCAGAAGCTCACATATATCCAACACGTGAACATGCTAGTGGAAGGCCAATTAGTGCCATGTGAAAACGTCAGGCTTATTTGAAGCAACGTTTCAATGACGACATTTAATTGGACGGTAAATCAACTCCTTATCAGCCTCTCCGCAGCTTGGTGAGAGAGAGAGAGAGAGAGAGAGAGAGATGGCTGAGAGAAAGAGGAGGGGGCAGAGAGTGAGCTAAAGAAAAACAAATGAAAAGAGATGAGAGACACATGGTGAAGGAGGTATGAGTGTATGTATGTGTACAGCAGTTTAATGTAACCTTAGCGGGCTCCAGTGTGACAGTGAAACCTCTGGGACTTCATAGTGGTGCCAGCTGATAAGAGGCAGTTAGCGTGGTCGACTTCAACACAGGAATGCGAGCAGCATGATGGATGTGCATCGCAGAAAATCCAAATCGATAGCATAACACAGTGGTCAGCTGGTTTATTCTTCTCGTGTAATAGTTTAAACTAAAAAGGCACAGGGATAATAATTATGATGGCTCTGCTCTGCACATGTTTGCCAGTGAACTGAGCATGCCTGCTACCGGGCTTCTCTGACAGACTCACATACAGGAAATGCAGCGCTCGTTTATTAGAGAGACGCTTTTACAGCAATTTCAATTCACAATTTCTGCTGTTTTCTTTCAGCAAATTCATTTTTTGTGGTATAAATACTATAAAATATGACCTTATATTTACCATCTGTTTTTAGGGTAAGTGAAGTTTAGTTTTAATCTTATTTTTATTCAGAATTAACTTGAGCTTCCGTCAGCTTTTTTCAAAATCATTTAAAATATTGTACCGTTCAAAAGTCTCGAGCCGCCCATCATGTCTTTACATCTCACTAGGAAAATATGTGCACCACTTGATTGAAGCGTGCAAACATGTGTGGAAATACTGTATATATAAATTAATTTCTCTTTGCTATTTGGGCTGATTGGGACCTGATGAATGTAAAAACAAAGAATTACCAGATTAAATTTTTTTTTTATTTGATTTTGTGTTTCTGAGAAAAATGAGAGCCACATATGAGGACATTCTTTTTAAATTTTGATTGAACAGTGGCAGTATAATGTCCTGGTAAGAGGAAATCAGGCCCTTGTAGAGCAAAATGTTGGTTTTGGTTTAAACACCCCAAAATGAAAAAAATAGGTCCTAGGAGTTTAAAGTGAGAGGTATTTGCTTTATCTCTGCATTTCTGAATTCATAAATCCCTCAGCTTTGACGAGACCACCTGAACACCGCTGGCTGAATGACATGACTTTCAGATGCTGTTTGTCTGCTGTAGATAGTTTTGTAGACCTGCCACTAATATTACTTTGTTCAGTGTCCACAGACTTTGGGAATCACCCAAGTGGTGCAATAATGCTATTTGATATCTATCAAACTGGATCTTTGGCGGTTTTCTTATATTCAGCTCAGGAAATCAGAACAACTGATGCGATTACAACCTTTTGTTATTACTAACAAAAGGTTGTTAGTAATAAATTGCCTGACGATACCATTTAATATTGGTTGTGTGTTACGTGTAGGCACAACACTGATTCACCCCTTGTTTTAGCTCCATCTTTATGCCTGGATGTCTCATAGGTCAGCATTAAGTGGTTTAACAAACAAAAAGAACCTTTCCTCTAAAAAGGTCAGGTACAAGGACTGGACTGAAAATGAAGCTAGTGTCTAAAAAAACTTATAGAGAAAAACTCGGGCAAAATATAGAGAAATAAGGGGTGGCTCACAACATAACTGAACAATTCAGTGCTAGACGAGACACCAGCCAGAGTCTCTGTGTCTGTGGTGGGGTATACCCTGCATGTTAACCTGATTTGTATAAGAAGTTAAGAAAACGGATGGATGGATGGATGATGAAGTGAAAATCTGATATGGGGGGAGCCCTAGCTGCATCTACATGAATTACATTTAATATTTGTTAACCTAGCGTCATTATTTTCACAACCTATTGCTGGAACATGCTCACTTTAACAC
>VURO01024913.1:22820-44660 GCA_015108175.1 Pelvicachromis taeniatus
GCTCACTTTAACACTTGATTTTTCCTACTTGAGGTCCTGATTCACAGTTATTGATTAATGAGTTCCAAATATTGATTTGCTGCGCGACTCCTGTCCTTTAAAGCTGTCTCGAGAGAAAAGGCTCCATGCTGTTGAACATAAACACAGTTTACTTATTGTCACAGATTATATGTTAAATGATCTTTGTCAGTGGTCTGGAGGAAAACAAGGTAACCAACTACCAAAGTGTCAGTGGAGCCGTTAATGCAATAGCTTAGAAGCAGCTGATATGGTCTGCCTTAGCAATAAGCTGTTATAATAGTGGGAAATACTAAACCTGAGCTTAACAAACAGCTGTAAGTGGTGCATCATTTATGGGCATTTAATGTTTGATTATAACTTACATTAAGTCGTTTATGTTCATATATGGATGGATGGATGGATGGATGGATGGATGGATGGATGGATGGATGGATGGATGGATGGATGGATGGATGGATGGATGTTCATATATTGAGGCCATTCTAGAGGAAAAAACTTGGACAAGGCAAGAATATAAACATTTCTAAGATGATAGATTAAGAATTTTATGAATTTTATTAAGTAAAATATTATGTAAGTATTAGGTATTTTAGGCATCACTGGGAGAGAACACAATCCAGAGAAGTCAGACACTTTGTGTATCTGGTAGTTAAACTTTTGAAATAAAAAATAGGGCACTGCTGTGGTGTAAACAAAGACCGAGCGTCTGATAAGAGATTTTAGATTTTTCAATGATGCCGTGGGAAAAGACACAATTTTGGGAATCTTTAACAGAGTAATTGAATTGTTTCAGTGGGAAAATCAGAAACAAGGCATTACATTATGATGTTTATTATAACATTTACTATATCTACTATATTTAAGTATATATGTGAATTCATCACATACATCAAGCACATCTCACACAGATTTACAACTTGAATCAAACGAAATGTTTTTATTTTTGAATAACTCTGATTTGCTGCTGTACATGTTAAATTGTTAAACAATCATACAACACATGTGTGCGTGGTCTGAACCTCGGCCAAATGTGATGCATCAGAATACACATTATTTCTTTACTTCTAATATTATTATTTTTTCTCTTTTAATTATGAATGTCTGCATTGGCACTGAAACTCCTTCATTGTTCAGGCTCTGCTTTTGAGTATCACCCCCTGCTGGCATGAAAAGTGGGTGTAATAATTTACAGTGGCAGCTTAAATTGATATGGTTTGCACAGGACTGAAATAATGACAGTTGTAATGAAGAAAAAGCATTTATAGAAACTTCAAACCATTTTTTTTTTTAGCAAAATCCACTCTGTCCATCTGTACGCTCAGTATGTTCCCCGCAATTACAGCGTTACCAGGATATGGCCTCAAGGAGGCTGATAGCACAACACGAGGCAGTAATGGCTATAATACTGGGACAGCGGAAACCGCTGCAGCAACAGAACAGGACATTTTGTGCAGCCGATAAAAATATCAGGTTTTATGAGAATACCAGACAACTACAGCGCCCAAAAAATACCCTGTTTTCTTCTATGAGATGTGATGCAGGTATAAATGTGCAAAGAGCACAGATGATGCGAAAGACCTACTTCACCAATCCTCAGATTATTAGGCAGGCTGACTCATACATAAACATGTACACGTTTCAGTGAATCACTCACACACAACTGTTGAACCAACCAAAACACACATATTCACACACACATACAGTGCGTCTCCTCTGAGGGCAGCGCTTGTGATCTATCTAGCATGCTGGTAATCCCAGCGATGGCGGTCACTCCAGCTCTGTAAACAGCTGAAATATGGATGATAAAAGGAGCAGATGAAACTGAATAAACGAGAAGCCCATGGACCAAAAAAAGAAAATCCTTGAAGATTTTCCAAACCCTGTTGGACCTCAGCCTGAACCGTACACGACTCAGAAGTTCAATCGCGTCGACTGGATGATAGACAGCTTTCATTTGATTTTGGCATTTTTCATGACAGCAGCGCAATAGTTTTCCCTCCGCGGCACATTTTTGGCCTCGTAGAGCCGCCTTTGGGACGACGCGAGATACTTTGTGTAATTTAGCCAACGTAGTGAACCTCTTTCTCGTCTTTCTGAGAAAATATCCAGAGAAAACAGTTCAGAAATAAAGCAGAAATATGCGGTGATGTGTTAATAGCCCTCAGAGGGCAATGCGGGAAACCATGTTTACATTAATCAGGCTCCAAATTTGAGTCTGTTTGACTCCGTCTTTCTTTTCTCTCCTCGTTATCCTTTCTGCTTTTCTCTCTTTTATCTTCGGTTTCTGCCAATCTCCAAGTCAAGTGATACTGTCGCTCTGTTATTGTAAATATGAATAGACTGTGTGTGTTTCGGGGTGTTTTTTATTAATTCATCATTTGTCTTCCCACATGCATACACTGAGTCATTCATCTCTCTCTCTCTTTCTCGCTCACACTCACACACACACACGCACACACACACACACGCACACACACACACACACACACACTAATGCAGAGAGGGAAGCCTGTTTGTTCTGTCTTAAACACATTACTGTAATTACCTCTTAATGATTTTTAATTCCAGCATAAAAGAAACAAGACACTCTGGTGGATTTGAAACATGAAAAGACAGGCATATAAAAAGAAAGTCATTTGAATGGAATCACACTAAATGTGTTTGTTGTGTAATTTTATAGGTGACTGCGTGTGGAGTGTAAATGGGCTCCTCGCTAATGTGACAAATTAATGTAATAAGCAGCCATTCAGCAAATCAGAATGAAGTATTGGGCCATAATTCACGTTATATTTGGGTTCAAACCAAGGCTTTTTCCTTTTTTTTATAAAGATGCTGACACTATTCTAAGTCAGCATGTGTGGGATGTTGATGTCTGATATTAACTTTACTGTGAATAAAACTCAAACAAGCATTCAGACTGATAGAGTGTTGCTATGCTATCGTCCCGTGTCCACTTTGAACCCGGTGCTTCCATTGGTACAAGACTGAAACGAACGAGAACTGAACAACCTGTCAAAGCTTTATTTAAACATAGGGTGGACCAGGAGCTAGTCAGGGGAGCCCATAAAAAATGTAGAGCGAGAGAAATGCAAAGCAACAGTTTTTATGTACAGTGGTGGGATATGGTGTGGTCTTCTGCCTCAAGGGGTTTTGATTATTTCCATCTTTTATTTACAGTATATGGGATGATTGCATTTTTCCTGTATTAGCATCCTTTCAAAATAGAGTAAACTAGTATTAAATCCACCGGGTGATCTTATAAGGAATAATGGAGGGATAAGAGGCTGGAAAAATGTAATCCGTGAGTATTTGGTAGCAGTGGGAACACAAGAGAGCAGGGACTTCCCCTAATACATCAAGAAGTGAAGCGGAGGTGTGTGTATGTATTTTGGCAGTTTTTCATTAAAACAAACAATAATGTAGCATAGCAACAACACGATACTAACCACGAGCCCCACTTATAGCCTCCTCAATGTGAGACTGTTTCTACGTGTTCGTCATTATTTATTATACATCACACAAGGCCCAGCTCCAGCTGGAACTAATTAATAATGCTCATTGTCAGCTCTTTCTTCTCGAGCAGAAAACACACCACAGAGTCCTGACTGATGCGGTGACCCGTGCTGTCCGGTGAACGAGCTACCTGTCAGTCTGTGTGACTTCATGCTTCTTCCTCTTGGTTTATTTGGGACTAGCAGTGTCACTTTTACACCCTGCAGGAGGTGTGGATGCTTTACAGTAAAGTGTCATTTCTGGTGATTCTTCTGTAAGTTCTTGTAATATAGACTGGATAATGTATGTCTTCTTAAGTAAACTGTCTACAGATCAGAGTGTACAGTACTGTAGACATTAGGGGACGTACTTTCTTGACTGGACTGTAACTGAATCAGAGGAAGTCTTTGCTCGCAGTGTGTATGGCACAATCATGTCATCTTCTTTACTCGTATTTCCTTTTCTATTGGATAATTATGCTTGTGAGCTGAAATACGTTCAGGTTTGGGGCTTTTGGTGACACAAATACAACATATTGATAAGCTCGGATAACACCTGAGACGACCTCATAGGCTCGTACGTTCGTTTTTCTGTCTGAAAAAATTGGTCAATACATTAAGGCAATATTTATAATAATAATAATGATGTTTTAGTAACTGTGAGTGTTTACATGTTACTGTGGTAATGTAAGTGTGTGTGTTTGTGTATCCACATGTACCTTTGTGATTGATGTGGGTATGTTGTGTGCGTGTGTGCGTGTGTGTCTATCTATGTGAGCAGCTATTTCAGAGAGAAAGGATTTCTGCCTCAGTAATTGCCTCGGCTATATTTTCCCCCTGAATCTCTCTCGCTCTCATTTTTCTTTGTATCTATTTTCTCTCTGAGTTTTGTCCTTCCTCTTCCCGCAGACTTGCTCCGTGGCTCTCGCTCATCTTTCAGTTCTCTTTTATGTTCCCTCCATCTCTTAGTCCTTGACATCAACCGTGATCTCACAGTAAGATCAATTAGGGAAACACGCACGCACACATTTACAAGTAAGTCACCTGTCCATTAAAATCCATTAAAGCCTGTTTCCATTCAGTGAACTCGGCATAGACTTGCTTTAAATGATTAAGTGGTATATTTATGATAATACACAGAGTACGCCATCTGTTTTAGAGGCCCATCGTGCAAACAGGAAACAAACACCGAACCCTGTCAGTGTCAGTGTTGTGCTTCGGTGAGCTACATCACAATGGTGATGGACAGGGATGGTTAAAGTGATGAAAGGCTCTCTCCTTTCAGATGTATAGAGAGATGGATGGAGACGGACATAAACAGACCGGGCGGGCCTGAAATCATATGAGTGTTTCCATTTTTGTCTGCCAGTTGCGTTTTAGACCATTGTAGAAAATCACATTTAAATGCACTTGTTTGTGTCCATCAACTACGACAAGTGTGGAAGTGTTGGGAAAATGGCACAAGGAAGCATTGTTTGTTGTGTGATGCACTTCTCTCAGAAATGTGTCTCCTACACTGATTTAGTTTGTGTTTTAAGCTGCTTATTGTTGCATTTTAATAGCCTCGTTCAGGAAAGGAGCTTAAAATTTATGTATATGTGGCATCGCGTTGTCGTGTTTTCATTTCTTTTTGTGTGTGTGTGTCTTGGATTCTCGTTTTAACCGTTAGTTTTTGAGTTACTGTAGTGGCATGTTTCAGTTTTTTGTGATATTCTTGTTTCAGTGCTGTGTTGAACATAAGATAATACAGCACAGTAAGGCACAGTAAGCTAAGCTAAGGTAAGGTAAAGTTAAAAAATATCATACGTTGGAAATTTCTGATACGGCAGGCAATTTAAAAACACAAAGTATAACAAAAGTTTGTTTATAGGCGAATAAAATCTAATATAACAACACAAATATTAAGATGAATATTAAGTAATAATATGTAATGAAAATTTAAACTGAAAATATTTCATAATCAATCAAGTAAAGACAGAATTGAAAGTATCTTACTAAATGTTGTAACTCATAGTCTCCCCACGTGCTCCCAGTCTGTGTTCCCTGTGTCTTGTTTATGTGTGTCTCTGTGTATCCTTGTCTTTTGGTCATATCCTGTTTTATAGTGAGGGCTACTTTTCTGTGCTGTATCATTTATGCTGCGTCCAATTTCTTTTTCTTTGTTTTCTTTGAGTTTTTGTTTTGCTGGTCAATTCTTTTTGAGTCATTAAACAAATTCAGCCTGTGCTACCATTACTGTGTGTCCTACTATGAGTATACTATTTGTATAAAAACACCAAAAAAGGGGTCATTAATGCTGACAACCCCACGCAGTTATCAATGACTCTGCTTCTCCTCTCATCTCTGCAAAGTGTTTTAGTGTTTTCCAGCTCGTCGTCTGAACTTTCCAACCCTCGGCGTTGCTCTCTTGCTTCGTTCTAACAAATCTAATGAGCTTCATTTGCCTGCCAATCAGCTCTAATCAACCATCTGTACGTTACCTGAAGATCACTAAAGAACGCAAACTGTCATTTGGACATAAATTGAGCATTTGCAAGCTAGAGAAGCAGATATTTCCCTAAGGACTGGTTGAAGAACAACATTGCATATTAAAAAATTTCTCACTGTTTAAAGTTCGTTAAACATTGAGCCATCCTCAGTAACTTTGCTTTTATATGAACATAACCAATATACAAACATTTGGCAGTCAGTTGAGTGGAGTCACGTGGCTGATGAGTTATGCTCACTGACCTGACGCTGATAATCTGTCTGCATTTAAAAATTCGATTATTCTGCCTCCCATCAGGTAACCTGTGCAATCGAAAGCAGTCACAACTACTTGCAATCAGTTGCAGAATGCAAAAAAAAATGCAATGGAATTTTTGTAGTTGCAAGGCTCCCGTCCTGTTCATGGTCTAGTTCAGGGGTCACCAACATGGTGCCCGCGGGCACCAGGTAGCCCGCAAGGACCATATGAGTAGCCCGCGGGCCATAATCAGTGTCTTCACATAGATGAATATGATTAATCATTAATGGATAACATATAAATAAAGTTAAATTGAGGAAATTTGTTATTTCAGAAGTGTGTGTCAAACTGGTAGCCCTTCACATTAATCAGTACCCAAGAAGTAGCTCTCACTTTCAAAAAGGTTGGTGACCCCTGATCTAGTTTGACCAAGACTCTGCAAATCCATGCTTCATGTTTGTTGCACTGCGAGTGAAATCTTGTGTCTACTTTGTAATCTACAGTACATTCAGACCTCGTGTGCTTGCCTTCTAATGGTAATGATGCCATTTCATTGGCTAAATAATCCAGCTGTTGGCTTTTTATCGCATGATACAAATGTAGCACATCTGCTTCATATTGTCCAAAAGTCTGTAAGATGTCTTTTAGTAAAAAGAGGCCTTGGGACTTTTGTTGGGGGAAAAAGAAACACATCTTCATCCTCCCACTCTGGTTTCCTCTTGACTCACTGTTGAATTAACATGTTGATGTAAAGTAACAGCTCATGTCTAGAAAACATACAAATAAATGGATACTTCGTTGGTGAGCTCAACCACTCTCGGGCCAGAGTCCCTTTTGTTGTTTTAACAGTCAGTGATTTAAGGCCGAGCATGATGTCATCCTTCTCATCGTGGTTATACTAAATTGCCCCTCTGTTCGTGTTAGTGCTATTAGTAATGGTGTGTAACAGAGGTTATGTTGATGTAATATGTTAGAGCTCTACAGTGAATTTGCCTCAGAGTTTCTGAGCTTTTCAGTCTTTCTGCCTTCATCTTCCTCACACTCTTTCTGCTTTAATGAGCCTGTTTGCTGGACTGATCTGGGCTCAGCTCTGACCCAGCCAACTGCTTTCTTTTCTTTTCAATTATCGTTTGTGAGGCAATAATTTGGCAGCTGACTTTTTTTTTTCTTGTGTCTTTTAGGTTTTAGCGAACAAAGTTGTGTTTTTCCACAAGCGACAATAATAATTTGTTTATAACCTCTTAGTAGTGCTGCCTTAACTGAAAAAGCAAAGACTTCTAGCTTCAGAAACTTTTGTGTGTGTGTGTGGTTTGACACGAATACTTTATTCAGGTTTTTAGGACCGTTCTGAATTGCCAGACCTGTCTGTATTGATATCCCAGGCATCTGCTGTAATGTTGCTTTAGTGCTCAGTGCAGATTACTCCTGTTAACAAAGGAAGACTTTATTGACAAGGGCGCGTGTTAACATAGATTAGCAGTGCGCAGCCGCTGAACTGGTTAATCAGAGTGTGTGTATGTCTAAGCTCAAACAGCCCCTTTCTTTATCCTCAAACCTCGAGGCAGTCCAGTGAATTGTGGAGCTAACATGGCCCCGTGGTTCACACGTTGCAGGCCAAACCACAGGTATTTAATGGCCATTTTTGAATTTTAAAACTGAAATAGCTCATTTTTCAAAATGTCTTTTCCCTACCCTCTGCACAAGTTAGTCTTTATCGCTCATAACGAGGCGGGTCGATGTGAGGCTGTAGTGTATCACAATGTTTTAAACAAACGGTACACAAATGGTTTGCCTCTGCCTTTATTAACGCACGTTGAAAATTACATCTGCGATGAGAGAATTTTAAATGAAGGCTCTGAAAAGTATGAATGCTTTCACCGCGATTGAACCACCGTGGGTGGAATAACCATAACCAGACATTGAAGGCATGTAGAGTTTGAGATTTCTTTGCATGCTAAATTTGTATACAATCATAAAAGCACTTCTTGGAAGTCAAAAAGTCTGTTTATGGTGTCGACTCTCATTTCTTTTTTCCAGAAATATGTACTTACAAGAAGAACAAATAGTTTAAAAATGTTGATTTCAAACATAAGTAGTAAGCTTGTTAGCCAAATATGCTAATGACGGATTTTTCCATCCAAGACCAAAGAGAACATAATTGACCAACTTGATTACATACATACCAAAGCTGCATAGCAGTTCACACGCTGGAAAGAAAGGCTGTTCTCTGAGTCTTTCTGCGTTGTTTGCTCTGCTGAATTAAGGGGAGCAGGAATCAAACATGTTGCTTCCTGATAAAACTGAAAATGTGATCTTTCCTATAGCATGTTGGCCAAAACGTTTTCTGTCTCTGGGGTCTCATTTCGCTCTTTTGCAGCCTAGTGAATATGCACAGTAATGATTTGGCCCGCAGGTTGGCCTCTAGACTTTATGAATGCCAGGAGTCATAACTTCTATGCACTAGGGTGAGATGCAAATATTAAAACTCAGTGGTAGCCAGACATGTGCTGTCAACAGCTCTTTAAAAATGGTGATCTATAGCAAATGTGCACTTTGGACAATACCCAAATGATCAACTGGAAATTTGACAACAGCTCTTAAATTCATGTTTTTTCTGATTTTCGGTTTTAACACCAGAGCCAACCACATACCACATCCCCTTTAGAAGAACACTGTTAACGGAAACTTAGGATAGATTTTAAATAATGCCTCATGTTAGTTACGTTAAAATAAAGAAGGTATAAAAACAAAGCACTCACTGTGAACAGGGCCACACAAGTGGCTACAACAAAATAAGAAACACATTTTAATAAACTCATTTTCTAAAAGTAGAACTGTGGAAGTGTGTCACACCATCTGCCTCCTCATTCGCCATCCACCCTGCTCTACCCTGCTCTCAGCCTTACAAGCAAAATGTGTGTAATCAGTGGACTCATTCGCTAAATTTAAGGAAACCCCAAAAAGTTGATTGTGTTCATCTGAACGTAACGTTTTCAGTGGGAGAAACGTTTCGGCACTCAGCCAAGTGGCTTCTTCAGTCTCAGCTGACTGCAGGTTTCCCCAACCTTATAAACAGTACATTTGCACAATAACTGAAACTAGCACCACTGAAATTTAAGGAAACGTCAATAAAACAGGAGATGTTAGAGTTTTATTTGAACTGTGAGAGTGACACTTATAGCAAAAATTGTTCTTTCAGAGCCAAGGTTGTGTATGGTGGCCCTGAGTGGTAAATGGACTGGTTTTTGTATAGTGCTTTTCTACTCTATCTGCACACTCAGCCATTCACATTCATACTCCGATGGATGCATCAGAGAGCAACATGGGGTTAGTATCATGTAGTATCTTAGTCCAAGGATATTTGGCATGCAGACTGGAGCAAACTGGGATTAAACCACCAACTAGAGATGGCGCAATACCACTTTTTTATGTTCGACACCAATACCATAAATTTGGATGTCTGTCGATACCGATATGAATCCGATATAGTCTTTTCAATTCAATTCAATTCAATTTTATTTATATAGCGCCAAATCACAACATCAGTCACCTCAAGGCGCTTTACATTGTAAGGTAGACCCTACAATGTAAAGCCTGCAATGTAAAGACCCTACAATAATACATACAGTGAAAAACCCAACAATCATATGACCCCCTATGAGCAAGCACTTTGGCGACAGTGGGAAGGAAAAACTCCCTTTTAGCAGGAAGAAACCTCCGGCAGAACCAGGCCCAGGGAGGGGCGGCCATCTGCTGCGACCGGTTGGGGTGAAAGAAGGAAGACAGGATAGAGACAAGCTGTGGAAGAGAGACAGAGATTAATAACAAGTATGGTTGAATGCAGGGAGATCTATTAACACATGGTGAATGAGAAAGGTGACTGAAAAGGAAAAACTCAATAAATCATCAATAAAACAGTTTTTCTTGTCTTGCTGCATTTTGTATAAGTTCATAAACTCTGAAAAAAAGTGCAAGTTCAGCACAAAATAATAACATTACAAAATAATGTTTATATTCAAGAACTAAAACACCAAGTTGTATAATTGAGCCTTTTATACTTAAAGCTGAACATAAACAGACATCCAGGGTGGAAACAGTGCAAATAAATGCAAACGTGGCTTCATGACACTCATCTTTGATCACATGGATGTCAGTGTAAGTTGTTTCTATCACATTTAACCTGAAATACAAAACTGAACACAAGTATGAAAAAAAAGTGTTTTTCATAGTTTTTTGGGGGTTTTTTTAACCATGAAACTGTTCAGCCTGCAGCACTGCTGTTTGTAAAACTTGAGTCTGTCCATCGTACGGTCAGACTTACCAATGACAACACACGGACGTCCCTCCATATATCAGATGTTAAGCTTAACGTGGGAATGCTTTACCAATATTCACAGATGAACTTACACACTTGCTTTACTTCTCTGGGATAACTCGGAGATGAAATGCTGGTTTGGCAGCACGTAGTGAGGCTCCAAATGCTTTCAATGTGAAGAAACTCCAGACCGCTGACAGGTCTCACACACCACAGCTGCTCTATCACGTCACGCATACTGCTCTGACGTGCTAAGGTCATGAGCTGTGTTATCGTTTTGTGAGGTGCTTTTGTGGTATTTAAATGATCACATTACATTTTTTATTTCTCCCTGATATCCGATCCAGTCAGGATTCTGACCGATACCGATACTGTATATCAGATCTCTACCACCAACCTTCCGGTTAGTAGGTGTCCTGAACTACAGCCACCCCTAGGAGGTCATTGCATGTTCTGAAAACACCAGCAAATAGAAAAACACACACAAACACTCACAAAAAAGTGTTAATGGCAATAATTAGAGGGAACAGCTGCAGAAGTGACACGATAACAGCTAACAGGTAATAGGAAACATGCATCTACAGTATTATAGAAGTCATGTGATTAAAACATGCACGACCCCGGCACCAGTGAATCCTACACTTCTTTTAAGCGCATGTCAGTCGTTTGCATGTTTAGTTTTCTGTCACTTCCACAGCTGGTCCATCCTGTTATTGTCTCCCCAAAAACACTTTTGTGTCTTTTTGTGTCCTTTTTCAGTGTTTTTCTATATGCTGGTGTTTTGTTAAGTGCATTTGAGCTCCCAGGGCCACCGTAGTTTTACATATCAGGACATAATTAAAAAAACTTTAGCAGACCGTACAATTAGGTAAATACACCCTCACGTGAACACCAATGTATGACTTATTCTGCCATTATTACTGAGTCGACACCCTTACTGCCTCTGAGGGAAAGCTGCAGCCAGCTGCTGCTAATCAAATACACTTGATTAACTGATCATCAGCAAATGTGAACTCCTCTGTAAAAGCAGAAAACATCAATCCATGAGAGCACTCTTACGCTTTGTCAACCAAGAATAATCATCTTGTAACAATTTACAGATCGCTGAAGAAGCTGCAGTGAAAATGATACTGGATAATGATATTAGTGGAATTTTTACTACAGTACAAACATTGTGTACAATACTGAAGGTTGCGGGGAGACATGATGGTAAAGTATAACCTGTGCTATACTTTAGATCTGCACCACCACACTCTGCAGGAGTAATATTGCTTTAACCAGTGGGGATACATTATTTATGTTCAAAATAAACAATACAATCCTCTAGCAATGAACTCTGAAAATACAACAACAGCTATTGATGGCTAGAAATAAGAAGGCATTGTTTGTTTACTTTCTAAAATCAGTGAGCTAATGTTTCAAACGTTCTTCTCGTTGAGTTTGAGCGGTAAATTGGCCACAGGTGTCATTGTAGCATGTGCCGTGCGAGTCCGCGGCGATTTGTAATTGCGGTGTGGATGGATCTGCTTTATTTGTTTTTGTTGCTTAAAACTCTACCCCAGCTGTGTCCCGTGCAATGTAATGTCGTTATAAATAGGGCTGAAGTCAATCTCTCTGTCTTCCTTTGTTTTCTCCAGGTCAGCCTACCAAACGACTCCAGCTGTGTTGAAGAGATTTTGCGGGTACGTTGCTTGGGTACACACACAAACACACACACACAAACACACACGCACGCACGCACAGTAATTGCACTGATTATCAGCTGTTTTCTGTTTGCTCACAAGGAGCTTGGTCCCTCTCCAGAGAGTCTGATTTTGCAAAGGAAGGACGGGGAAAAGAAAGAAGGGAAAAGAAAGGGGACTGCAAGGCAGGCAGGGAGAAAAGAAAGCAATCTGTTGGCTTAGGTCAATGATTTTTTTTTTTGGATGACATCATACAGACATCTTTTCCACAGTCCTATCATCTCCTTTACCCGTTCTTTCTTTCCCCTTTCTAGCTGCATGTCATCAAAATCACACAGAGCAATACATTTTTCCCACAGTTTCCCTCTCCTGTCTCTTCCTGGGAGTGATGTCAAAACAAAAATGTTTCCCTCGCTAATCTTCCCTCAGTGCCAGTCAGGAGATTAGGACAAGGACCGTCTTTGACTTCTTCATGTCAAGTTACGGCTTTCACTTCTCGCTCTCTCTCCTTTCTTGCACTTGGTGCGCCTCCTCTTTCTTCCTGAGTGTCTGTCTTCCTCCCTCTTCATTCCTCTCTGCCCTCTGTCGTTCAGCCCCCTCCCTCTCCTCCCCCTCCACAAATCAATAGGCTGGTCAACAGGCTGTGTGACAGATAGGCTGCTGTGAGCTGCATGAAATGCCTTTGTCGATAATATTGGTGCTCTATTGAATTCAGTCTGTGGTTTTTAGCTGTGTCAAGTGGAAAGATCAAGGAGTTCAAAATGTGAGGTGAGGTGAATCGGAGCACAGGGCCTGCACTTCATTTTTCTCGCTCTGTAATGACACGGCGACAAGATGTTTGTCACTGGCACATTGTTGTCGTGGATGTTTACACAATTCAAGGTAACGGTGTGCATCAGAGATATTGTACAGTAAAGTCAATCCTTCTGAGGAGTATTGACTTTTTACAGTGTTTGAACCACTGGAGCACCGAGCTCTATGATAACCATGCTAATGTTTTAGCTTATGGTAAGTTCAGTATAAACAAGAAGAATTATCCAAAGTGGACTGTGGCTGTTCCTGCCATGAAGATAAATACATTTAAAGCTCCACGTCTTCACTGTCACTGCTATTAAAAGGAGTGGTGAATATAATGTAATATACTTGAAGTTGTTGTTAGTTTGAAACCGTCGTTAATTGTGTAGATTTGTTTTGAAATGTTAAAAACAGACAGCTGTATTCGAGCTGATTCGAACATTCACACAAACCAATTAGAAAAGTAAACTAAAATCACAGAAGCCGTGATTCTGACGATGTATGTGTATGTAGATAATTACATTGATACCTTTAATGGCTGCATTTTCCCTCATTGCTCATTGTTATATGTATACAGTGAGCCAGAAGCTAAGAACACTAGCTGGTTTGCTGCAATTTAAAGTTAGGTATATTATTGGACAATGACAATAAAAGAAATAAACTTGTACATCACAGTGGATGACAGCGCCATTATCAAGGAGGTCTGCAACCGAGAGACGCCTTCATGAATGGAAATTTAAAAGATTTACAACAAGGTTCAAACCTCTGGTTACACTGAAGAATAAAAAGGTTGGATTAGAAAATGTTTGGCAGAGAACATCAAAAAGAGGCTCGTTGGAAAGATGAACTAAAGAATAACTTGAAAGATTAACAGAAAGATGGGAAGAGAAAAAAATGGCGAAGGAGAGAAACAGCTCGTTATCTGAAGCGCACCACATTATCTGTCTAACACGGCGCACGCACCGTGGCCTGTTCTGCTGCTGTATTAAAAAAAGAGAGAAGGAGCGAAAGGAGAGAGCGAGGTCGCTCGTGTTTTCAGTGCACAGGGGTGGGTAAATGTACATTTTGCATGTCGGTGTCGGGGTGTAATAGATGTAGATAATGGAGACTGTGATAAATTGGTAATAACTGGGAAGCCATTTGTGTTTAACTATGACAGACTGAGTAACTCATGTGCAGTGGCTGTAGTATCACATTTACAGACACATGCAAACACAAATTCAGGAGAAAACAGCTGTCCTGTCTGTGAAAGCACAGGAACTCTTCAAGGATGGACTCAATGATGTTAATGATGTCAGAGAGCGGTTACCTAGCAACACACCATATGTCGTCAGGCCAAGTGCGTTACGATTATAACGAGGGAAAACACATCCACACACTCACGCTCAAGTATCGTCATTAATGTGTAGCTCAGTGATACACACAACCTTACCCACACACATATGTCGTCCCAGACTCATGTGTCATCTGATGAATAGCATTCATCTGGGGGGGTGGGGGGTGGAGGGGTGAAGAGATGCATGATGGGAAAATTCAAGCCCTTTGACATCGTGACCTGCTGTACAGCAGCTGTGTGAGTGTAAGTGAGCATGTAAAAAAAATAGATTTAATGAGTGAACCAACCATTATAAATGCATGCTGCAGAGAAAGAAGTTATTGGAAATTAAAACACAATTTACCAGGAATTCAGTTTTCAAGTGATGCTAGTTACAAAGGACATCAGACTTTGTGTTTGCGACAAAGAGAGAGTCAAAGAAAAACTACCTGGTAATTTTCCATATACGGCCTTCTATGTGCACCTCCTTTGTAATGTTTGTGAGAAATACAAACAGCCAATACCTAACAGATTATAAAGCTGCCACACACACACACAAGCACACACACACACACACACACACACGTACACATGCACACAGACCCAGTCATGCACACATGTTTATCTTGTTAACTAATTGATGCTTCTACATACTGAGATTGGAATTCAACTGAGAAAACGGTGTGATTAGAATAATTGAAAGGGGATGCTGCTGCTTCTGCTGCTGCCTTGTGCACCTCTGTTGAAATGCAGTCGACTGGAGTCAGCTTTTATTTTGGTAAATCACCAACTCGGCATTTGCTTTGCTCTCACTAAACCAATCCCTGGTGGGTCACTAACTCCCTAAGCGCCTTCCACTTTATACTAAAACTTATACTAAAGCCCACCCTGATGGGTGCTGGTGCAGCACAACCTTGCCTGAATGCTGACTCCACTCCACTGCACCAAAGATGTTGCATAAGCAAACCCCTTTTGCGCTGATGGGCTAAACTTTATCATGATTAGACACCAGGTAAAGGCAACACAAGTGCAAGCATACATTTGCTGTGTATCCTTTGTTTAGCTGGTTATAATGACAGAAATTCTGCTTCTTATGAATATTTATTTAAAATAATATTTTAAAATATATGTTTGTGTGTTCAGGAGATGACCCATTCCTGGCCTCCTCCACTAACAGCCATACACACTCCTGGGAAAGCTGATCAGACCAAATTTCCCATCCCAAGCAAGGTTAGTATGCTTTTTCTTTCTACTACACCCAAAACATCACTAAAATCAAAGCGGCTCACATTTATCCGTAATAGTGTACATTCTCTCTGAATGACAAGCTGACTGATGCATGCTTCCAAAGGTGTTATCATGTTCTTGGGCCTTGATCATTTTCACTTTACACTGTAAGTCAGAGAGCGGTGGAAAAAGTGATGCGATACAGTCGTGAAAAACCTTTACTTGTACTGTGACTCTTATTGGAGGGGCACAGTAACACTAACTGCAGTCTGTCACTGAAAATCTTCAGTCTGCTCGTTAGCTCTGATTCACAAATTTACTGCAGCAGTGATTGCTGTGATAAAATCGCATTACTGTTGGCTCATTCTGCACAGTGGCACAAATGTCAGCCAATGAAATTACTGTGTTAAATACTGCCTGCTTGATTCACCTAGGTAGGAAAATTTAAACAGACACTGTCAATAGATTTAACGACTTGTGTTGGACTTTTCAATTTTATTTTATTTATAGAGCGCCAAATTACAACAACAGTCACCTCAAGGCACTTTGTATTGTAAAGTAGACCCTACAATACTACATACAGAGAAAAACCAACAATCATATGGCTCCCCTATGAGCAAGCACTTTGGCGACAGAGGGAAGGAAAAACTCCCTTTTAACAGGAAGAAACCTCTGGCAAAACCAGGGTCAGAGAGGGGCGGGGCCATCTGCTGCGACCGGTTGGGGTGAAAGAAAGAAGACGGGAAAAAAGACATGCTGAGGAAGAGAGCCAGAGATTAATAACAAGTATGATTCAGTGCAAAGAGGTCTGTTAACACATAGTGAGTGAGAAAGGTGACTGAAGAAGAAACACTCAATGCATCATGGGAATCCCCCCAGCATTCTGAACCTATCGCAGCATAACTAAGGGAGGATTCAGGGTCAACTGATCCAGCCCTAATTATATGCTTTAGCAAAAAGGAAAGTTTGAAGCCTAATCTTAAAAGTTATTTATTTATTTATTTATTTATTTATTTATTTATTTATTTATTTATTTATTTGATTTATTTATATTTAAAACCATTTATCAACTTGTCAGATGAGGCATAAATAAAGGTTTCCACATGTTAAACAACACCTTTGGTTATTGTTGTTATAAACTGGAAGAATTACAGTTTCTCAGTTTTTGGCTTTTTGTCAGTTTTTGACAATGAAATCATTAAGTTGATGCAGAAGTTGTGGATGTGAGGCAAATTGCTAACGTGAGCCCGCTCTACACCCCTACAAAGTTTTAGCATAATTCATTCAAAGGTTTTGGATGAGAAAGGTTCTGTCATGTTTACAGACAGACTGAAACACAAACGCTACCAAAATCATGACCTCGTTGGCGACAGTAATAAAAAAGTAATGTCAGCAAATCAGGCAGATTTCAAAGTTTCCACCTACTTACTGGACTTCAAAACTTACTGATGGTTTAATGCAAAGTTACTTCCTCAGCAACAAAAGACTTTGTTAATAACTTAGTTATTACTGTCTTCCTGTCACTTAACATGTTTGCTAGCTCAGTCAGGAAATGGACAAAGCTGAGAAGACTTTGTTCTACCACTGACACGGCGTGGTCTTCCTTCCTTTGTGAAGCAGTTTATGCTTTGACAGAGGACCACAGGTGAACACAGCTAATAAGCACCAACAGTGTCCTCTGTGTTTGACCCACCAGTTCAGTTAACTCGCAGAGCTCGAGGTAGCCAGCCTATAATCAACAGAACAAATTCATCCGTCAAATAAAAAAAAAAAAAGGTGAAGCTCTGCAGATCACTTAGGCTTTAAAGATAAATAAATAAGACAAAAACTACTTCAGGTTGAATTCGTTTCCACTTCATCGTTTAATCGTTCATCAAAAACAAGAAAACTGAATGGGTATTTAACAGGGACAGCCATAACAACCACAGCTGAAGATATAATAAACATCACCTACAGAAATGTCATCACCGGAGGTTCAGGCAAAATAACACTGTATCCTCACCCGCACTGTTTGTCTGACATGTTTGAGAAGTAAAGTTCAGGCACAATAAAAGCAGACTGAAGATTTCAGAAGATCGATGTTCAAAGTTTCACCTGCCGCTACAAAAAAAGGAAGATTTATGACGCCTTGTAATGTATATATTGGGAAGATTTGTCACATTAAAAGTAGCAGCAATGCTATGTATTGAACATTTATCTCAGAGGTGACAATAACAATTCTGACTGAAACAGCAGGGTGATTTTTTTTGCCTCGTGCTTTTATGAATGACTTTTAATATGCAAAGCACCTCATTGGTTTTGATGTCAGGTGAAGCAGGAATGTAAACACAGAGGCAGTAAATCTGACCGAGTACTTAATGAATTAGGAAGGACTGTTGTAGCGCTTTCAGCCTCCAGCCTCCCACTAATCCTGCGTCACAGTGAGTTTTAAGAATGAGGTGGAGCGTCGACGCGGGGAGATGAGAGACTCTGAATTCTGTGTAATGGCATCCTTGTACTGCTGTGAAATCAATAATGACATCTGTTGGTTTATTCATTCAACTCGTCTCCCTCTGGCTTTCTCTTTCCTTCTCTCCCGCTCTCTAGGAGTCACAGCATGTGACCTCGGGCTACAACACCCAGAGTAAGTTTTCCCAGCGTAAACACTCACGTATGAGCTCTGTGATAATTAATGCTGCCGAGGCCATTAAAGGCAACGCCACCCAGGAGAAATGTGAGAAAGGCAGCTGACGTTGAAATGAAATCATAGCCACGGGAGGAGGGTAGTCGGAAAAACCTTTCCTTTTATCTTCCTGGGTTCATCTGAGCAAGAAATCAAACAAACGTGATTAAGTGATGAGTGGAGCGCAGACACAAAATCGGGGGTTTGTGTTTGAACTGACAGCATCACATTAGAGTAGAGCAATGAGGATAAAAGGTTCTGTCACAGTGTATATGATTTCATGTATAACATGAAAAAGTAGCTTTTTCTTGAAAATGCATGCACACGGCAGCAGTTGAAGGGGGTTATGATTTCCTTGATGTTAACCACAACCTAAGTTTCAGATAATGAGGTCAACATACGCACTAACTATTTAAAAGCTCTTCAGATTGCTTTAAATGCTGAGTTTGAGGTTTTTTTCCCCCAGTATTGGCTCTGTGTTATCTCAGGAAGCAGGGATTTCCTTATATGGTCATAGCACTGCTCTAGCTAACAAAATAGAAGCTCCACCCAACTGCTGCTTAAGGTCATTCTTTCAAAATATGTATTCTGTAAGTGATTGGAAAGTGGTTGCTGGAGGTTGCTAGCTGTCACTCGTCAATTTCACAGCAACTGCCAGCAACCTTCAGCATCCACTCACAACCGTTTGGGGAATACGGAGTTTCCCTTGCGATAGGTGGTTGCTAGTTGGCTGCCAACCCACCTGTGGGACTTGGGCCTTCAGGGCTGCAGTATAACATAAATATGGCTTATTTTAAACTGTGAATCATGCAAAGCTCCTCTAATATGTGTTAGGAAGAAAAATACAGAGCTGGAAATAAGCATAATAGGCCCCTTTAAAGATGTTTATACAATCAAAAAACCTTTGTTGGTGGTGGAGGTAGCAAAAAGTAATGGATTGAATTGTTGATAAATCAGCCAGCTGGGCCGGAGTAATTTACATATATCTGAATCTGATCACATTCTAGGCTGATTTGAGATAACGAGACACTAATTAAAACAAGGTGTTAATGCTAACACCCATACATCAGATGTGATTATGTAGATAATGCATCCAAATGCAGATTGCGTATCAGTACCAGCTGTAAAAAGGTATGATTCCTCAGACCTAATAGATATACCGCGTACATGCAGATAACACCTCTGGTTTATGGTGATGATGTTAGAGGAAAAACACCTTAAATACAGTTTTCTTTTTCATTGTTGTTTCTTCAAAATGATCAAAAACACCGGTCCCCTCTTGTCTCTTGTGTTTGTGTGTGTTTTTCCATTGGCTGAGACACCTCTAAAACCACAAAAGAGGTCATTATGAATTAATTAGAATAAAGCAACATGCCAAAGCATTGTACCTCATAGAGAGCCATTGGCACAGAGCTGGGAAGTCCAAATTAAAAAGTTCCATAATTTAGTCTAGCTGGTCATCCACTGAATCCATTTTTTAACATATTATCAAGCAGAGAGGAAAAACTGTTTTGCCACAGGTTGATAAAGTCATACAAAAAGTGATTACTTCAGGTTATTGCTGAAAAGGGTGAAAAAGGTGGTTCTACAAGTTAGTGAATCATAAGATGCCTTTAGTTATTCCCAGGACTGCCTAGAGTTCTGTGAAAACTTTCTTTTTTCACATGACTCTATGCCAAATTCGCCAGTACTGCGTGTAGTACCTTACAGTATTTCTGACTCCCAGGGTTGATCAGATCATGAAAAGCTTTTCTAAGGTTGTTGCTCTTTGTTAAATCCATCTTGTAGTGTTTTGAGTTATTTGTGCCACATATAAAGCTGAAGCATTTCCCCACTGGCAGGTTTTTCCTCTCTGTGTGAGAAAAGAAGAAATACGACTGACTGGAATATGAAATACAGCAAAAAGGATTCTGTTCACAAGCTCCTCTGTATATCCACTTGGAAAATAAATAATCTCCTCGAGTTTTTGTCAGAGTGTTTCAGTTTGACTTTTATTGCAAAAGGACAGTTACTTACTGTTTTTACCCCCCAAATCCTGTTACCAAAGCAAACACACACACACACAGACATGCTGTATAACACTGGAACAGAGTGTCGTATTTTCCAATGTGACAGTACTACGGGTCTACAGTGATGTGAGTTTGGCTTCCTGTCAAACACTAATCAACACACACAGACACAAGTCTTGACACATGCAAAACTGTGATACAGTGATTGAATGTCCTCTGTTGTGTTGCAGAGCGATGTACTGTATCAGCTAACAAGCCTGCTGCTAAAGCACCAACTGCACCACAGAAGTCGTGAGTATATCTCTCTCTTTTTCTCTGACACACACACACACACATAAACTGAGAATTTCTGACCTGCTGCTGCTGCTTCTGCTGCGTTTGCCTCAAGGTAAAATTAAACTTGACTCTTGGATGAAATTCACTGGTGGTAGGAGGAGAAAAAAAAGATTGTGTGGATCAGAGCCGGAAAGTGCAGCTACATTAATTTAACGTGAGCCAGGAGCATATTGCAACATCTCTGGCTGCAACCCACTCCACGCATCACTCACAGAGCTGTACAGCAGGATGAGAGTGGAAAGGCACAAATCTCGACTCGTAAGGCTGCTTTATGACCCCGGCTTGCACTGCACGTTTGGTCACAACAAGCTTAACGATTCAAAAACGCAAGAGCAATTGAGAAAGGTACGATATAACGTGTTTTTTGTCATTATGTAAAGTGCCAACGCTTGCTAGCCAGCTTGGTTCATGCAGTAGTGACCTAACCCAACTTGCCTTGATGGGGTTCAAATTTTAACAATGTCAGTTACCATGTAATGTAGGATCAAATAGCTGTGTCTCTCAGCCAAGCAGTAATCTCTGGGTATGAAACATCAAGCTAACGTAAAGTGAAAAGAGCAGCAGTTTCTCCAGGCACGCCTTTAGGCTCTCCAGAGGTGAATCAATCCCTTTAGACTACTATCTTAAAATCCCCAACTTCACAGATGAAACTGACATGTTTACAGCCTGGTACAAAAAAAAAAATCAGTTTTTAATCTTTAGAGTTACTTTCCCCATTTCCCCACCTATATACAAGGTGACTGTTTTCCCCTTTTATGACTGATGGTTTGGTAAGGCTTGGAAAGTCACCAGATGGCAAAGATCTGGGGCAACTCTCTCGTCTCTTCCCGGTCACTTCTGGTGTACCCCAATCCTCAGTCTTAGGCCCTCTTCTCTTCATAATATACATCCTCCCTCTTGGTATCTTTTTCCATAAATGTAATCTTCACTTTCACTGTTTTGCTGATGACACCCAGTTATATCTCTCCTGCAGGCCTGATTCCCCCCTCCCACCTTCTTCTCTTACAGAATGCCAGTCTGAATTAAAATTCTGGTTCAGCTCTAATTTTCTTAAACTCACTGAGGATAAAACTGAAATCCTTCTTATCAGCACTAAATCCAACCTATTGAAGGCGAATAATTTCACTCTCACTATTGATAACTCCACAGTTTTCCTTCACCTCAGGTTAAGAGCCTTGGTGTCGTCCTACATAGTTCACTATCCTATAAATCTCACATCAATAATCTCACCCGTTCTGTCTGCTTCCATCTACGCAACATTA